>CAKAOH010039128.1:21079-36761 GCA_916701665.1 Sebastiscus tertius | reverse complement strand
TACAGATACTGCACCCTCCACTGCACCGGATACATGCGGAGCTGGCCGAGCAGCCAGCTGGACTCGGATGGCGACGCCGACAAGGAAACCTCAAACCTGACCTGCCTGGTGACGGTGTGCCGCCTCCTCTCTCACTCGCCCCACCAGCCTTCCAAAGACGTCAACGTCAAGCCCTCCGAGTTCATCACCCGCTGTGCCATCGACGGCAAGTTCACTTTTGTCGAACAACAGTGAGTTTCCCCCGATTCGTATCCACCAAGTAACCATTTATCTTCCTGTCGTGCGTTGTGGATTTGTTCTGAGGACACGGTTCCGCTGAGAAAGAAATGGCAGAGTTGTGGTGAGGAGGCCTCTGAGCGAGTTTTGTCAGTGGAGGTAATCCTTTCTGTCTTTGCCATTGTTTCTCAGAAGGAGCTGCATCTTGATGGCATCACATGAAAAGCTCTTCTCATTTTTTGGGAAGTAATTTCATACCACAAGTATAGTGAATCATTTAATCAAAATTTCCCATATGTGTGACTGCTGAATGTTACATGTGGAGAGGCATTCACTTCCATTTTCACTCCTCACTGGTTTTTGAACAATCCTGAGTGACGGCTAAAGAGGCGGAGAAAGCCAGAGTGACTGAACTCCTTTCCGTCTCCTCTGTCTTTCCCAGAGCCACCGCAGTCATCGGTTATTTGCCGCAGGAAGTTCTCGGCACGTCGTGTTACGAGTACTTCCACCAGGACAACCTGCAGCACCTCACAGAGAAACACAGGCAAGGTGATGGAGCAAAGCAACCACAGCTGGCAACTTTAACCCTCCTATATCTGACTCAGTTAAGAACTTAAAGCTGCGGTTGGTAACTTTGAGTAAATACGATGAAAAGTTATTTTTATAAAACATGTAAGCAAACCACGTACCTATCAGCTGTGTGGTCAGAATCAGACTAGAGATGTAACCACTTAAAAGATGGGGGAGTAGTACTTGCTCTCTTCTGTCGTTTGTGTCTTTTAAACAGAAAACAGGTCTTATACTGTGATAGTTACTGAAAATTAAATCCAATACAGCCAACAGTAGCCTAAGTAAATTATCAGGCGATCTCCCGGTGATCTCCCTCCAGCCTGCTGCATCCTTTATCGTATCGTATTAATAACTTCTCAATTCAACTTCACGAATTAGCCGTTCCTCGTCCATTTTGGCGCTTTCAAAGTGAGCGACAGGACTAAATAGAAACAGCGTCTGACAAAAGCTCAGCTCAAAATGGCACGCTGTGCAACGCTTCGTCGCTCGCAGCCAGCTGGTTCATTTCAATAGAAAACAATACTGATTTTGTCGCTGATGTTTGCTCACAATGCATTCTGTTTGGAGGGTATAATATGTAGGTTACACGCAACCCTAAATGTTTTCATAAACATGTCTTAGTGAACTGTTTAGCTGTAAAATGAAAAAGTTTGCTCCGGCCGGTGGGCGGTGCTTGGTTTTGGCTCAACTTATCTCAACATGGGGTCACAAATTTTTATAATTTTACAAGTAAACAGTACACTACAAGATGTTTTTGAAACCATTTGAGGTGAGAAATAGGCATTACAGTAACAGAATATTGATTCATATTTCATGATTTAAAAATAACTTTTCATCATATTTTCTCAAAGTTACCAGCTTTAAATTGGGACAATGTGCCCCCCAGAAAAGAGATGAATGTTTTGTAGAAGACCTTTTCTTCTGTTTCCTGCTGTGCTCTGTGACAACACTCGTGTCCGATCTCTTGGCAGTTCTCCGGAGCAAAGAGAAGATCGAGACGCAGTGCTACAAGTTCAAAACGAAATACGGCTCCTATGTTTCACTCCAAAGTCAGTGGTTTAGCTTCACAAACCCATGGACCAAAGAAGTTGAGTTTATCGTGTCTTCGAACAGGGTCGTCTCGTAAGTACCGATTCATTTATGAAGATGTTTGATAACCTGTCTCAGATACAATGTCACTATTGGAGGAAGGATGCTGTTACAAACTCATCCATTCGTTCTTTAGAGCAATTTTCTTGACACTGGTTATCCAAACACCTTTGTTTCTGTGTTGATTTCATACACACATGTTGCTTCTGATCATCATTTAAAATACAGTTCATTCATGGATACAGCAGCGTAAATACTTCTTTGCACCAGCAGGGGGCCCGGTCACACAAAGGATGAGGAGGCAGGCAGCTCAAAAGCACTTCAGGGTAAGAAATGCATACTGTATGTATTGACATTTATCTCTTGTGTGGGATCGTTTAGGTTTGTTTTGTTTACATAAAGGTTGATTTTACTGTCTTGTTCTTCCACAGAAGACACAAAGCAAATACCCATAATTCCCGGCCTTTCCAGTGGTGTGGGCATGATGATCTACGCCGGCAGCATAGGGACCCAAATCGCAAATGAGCTCGTCGACTCTTACAGGTGCATTTTGTGACTATGACTTGCCCCAAACTGCATGTGATTATCATAAAGTGGGCATGTCTGTAAAGGGGAGACTCGTGGGTACCCATAGAACCCATTTACATTCACACATCTGGAGGTCAGAGGTCAAGGGACCCCTTTGAAAATGGACATGACAGTTTTTCCTCGCAAACATTTATCGTAGGTTTGGAGCGTTATTTAGCCTCCTTCGCGACAAGCTAGTATGACATGGTTGGTATCAATGGATTCCTTAGTTTTTCTAGTTTCAGATGATACCAGTATCTTCACTCTAGCTTTAAAACTGAGCCCGGTACAATCTAAAAGTTGCACTAATGTGTTAAAGAAATTAGAAATTTGCTTATTATCACGTTAACTTTGACAGCCCTAATAATATAAAAGAATATTTATAATAAATTCAAAAAAATTCAAAAAGTAATTTAATCTCCTGCTGTGTTCCTGACTGTTGTTTAACAGGATGAACTCGTCTCCATCAAGCGGAGCTTCCAGTCCGTTTGGCCCGGCCCAGGAGAAATGTCCACTGGTGTCCCCACAAACCAGCACGAGTGTGAGTGTCCTCTTAATCATTACGGCACATTTACTTGGAGGCTAATTACATTCATTTTGTTAGCAATTGTGAAGTCGAGCCATAATCAGCTGTATTTGTTGACCTTTTGATCAAGATATAGACTTTTACTCAAATGTTTAGTTTTTCAGTTGATGCTACACCTTCGTTTTTCCAGATTTTGAGACTTTAAAGAGGACCTATTAAGCACATTTTCAGGTTTATACTTGTATTTTGGTTTTCTACTAGAACATGTTTACATGCTTTAATGTTAAAAAAAAAACGCTTTACTCTTGTCATACCGGCTTTGCTGCAGCACTTATTTCACCTCTCTGTTTGAAACGCTCTGTTTGAGCTCCTCCCCCCTCCCGAAAAGCCCAGTCTGCTCTGATTGGTCAGCTGGCCCACTCCGAACCAAACTCTTCAGACTCTGCTCCAGCTCCGCTCTAACTAGCTTTGTTTGAGGGCGTGCCAAACTATAGGTATTATGCAAATGTGTTACTTGGTGACATCACCACGTTACGGAAGAAAAGGCGGGACTTCAAGTGAGGCGTTTCTGGCAGTTCAGGAGCATGTTTCTCCCTTTGGCGTGGACTTTGGACTTTGTAACTTTGCAGACCTTTTACCTGGACAGAAAACTATATAACTTGCTAAAGGAAAGGGAAAAAGCACAAAAGCATAATAGGTCCTCTTTAAACTTTTACCTCCTTACATTGTGTCTTCTTGTTCTTATTTTACTGTCAATTTTAGTGGCATAAGAAGGTTAAATTCAAATGCGTGGCTAGATAGTTCAAATGGAAATGTATTATGCAATTGTATGCTAATTTTGGTGCTCTGTGGTATTTATATGCAAATTAAAGCTAGTCTCGCATACATTGTTCATTTTCAAGCAAATTATTAATGATATGGGGAGTTTTGGTCAGTTGGAAGCAGCTAGCGCAGGTCATGACCAGACAATTGATTGAGTTTGCGACCTCATGTAACCATAATATGAGGTACTATCACTTGTAATAGAATGATTCCATCACACATGTATTTTAATTAATGTAATGATTTGTGTTATATTTCTACAACAGCATGCTCACATGTCCTTATAGTGTCTCCATATGTGTGTAAGTCTTATTCAAATGTAAGACAAATTAAAATTTGATATATGCAGTGTACATTAAGACAGCGGCTACTTCTACAACTTGTTCTCCTGAGTTCAATTACACACTCCAGTGGAGAGAGGTTAAAAACGCGAGGCCCCGTGCAGCGTTCTTTAACGTCACATGACTTGTTCCAGGCGTCCAGCAGAGAGGAGGCAGCAGGCAGTTCATCGCAGTCCCAGCCTGACTCGAGGACAGCGGTGGGCGCTAACAGTGCAACTTCTGAAATTTCAGGTACCGTCAGCAGGATAATCATAAATACAATCCAAGTTATCATCAGTTTATCTGTACCTCTCTGCAAAGAAGGGGTAACAAGGTGACGTTTATAAATTATATATCGTATCATAGCTGATAAGAGACAATAACAATTACATTGTTATTGTAGTATAAATTAGAAGTATTTATTATCAGTTTATAAATAATGTTTATAGATGCTTTACAAAGTATTTATTAACCATTTAACAAGGTATTATAATCATCAGTTGCAACTGTATAATAGCCATCCAACTAATGGTTTACGAATCAGTTATTAACCATTAACAAAGTGTCACAAATATCTGATCTATCTTTATGTGTAATGTTAGTAGATGTTTTAGAAACAATTTATTAAAGGTTTATATTGTGTGCAACAATAAACTATTAAAATAACATATCATTATTAGTAATTAGTAAACATTATTAATTATCATTTCATTGTTTGTTAACAGTAAAATAATTATTAAAGCTGCAGTAGGCAGAATGTTTTTGGCATCATTGGGCAAAAAATCCATAATAACATTTCAGCATATTGTAATTCAAGTGTTCTGAGAGATAACTAGACTTCTGCTCCTCCTCATGGCTCTGTTTTCAGGCTTTAAAAAATCTAACCCGTGACGGAAGACTTTGACCAATCACAGGTCATTTCAGAAAGAGAGCGTTCCTATTGGCTGTTCATTCAACAGGCAGCTGTCAATCACCCGCAAACTCCGATCAAACGGTCAAACTAGACAGCGCTGATCAAATGTGAATCAATATTCTGTTACTGTAATGCCTATTTCTCGCATAAAATAAAATAGTGCACTGTTAAGCTGTAAATTGAGAAAGTTTGCTCCGTTTGGTGGGTGGTGCTTGGTATTTCCTCAACTGATCTCAACATGGCTGCCGGGTCACAAACTTTCTCATTTTACAGCTAAACAGTACACTACAAGATGTTTCTGAAAACATTTTATGCGAGAAATAGGCATTACAATAACAGAATATTGATTCATATTTGATCAGCGCTGCCTAGTTTGACCGTTTGATCAGAGTTTGTGAGTGATTGACAGCTGCTCAGAGACGGCAAGGCTCCAGCTCGACTCTAATTGGTTGTTTTCCTCCGGTCTGTGAAATCTTGCAGGTGCCATTAGGAGCACCGGAGGACACAGAGGCACATGATTTATTTTCAGATTACCTGTTTCATGCACTACTGTCAGGATATAGTCACCGTTTTATAAAAAATAACTTTCTTTGAATCATATTTGCTCCAACTTGCCTACTTCAGCTTTAATGAAGTTTAATTAACAAACAATTTATCATTTATAAATGAAGGTTATGATAAAGTGTTAGAAGAAGAAATGAGCCGTGCTCACAAAACCTGCCCGAAGGCTTCAAAAAGGCTTTTGACATTTAATATTGACAAAGAAACTCCAGCTGTCTTTGTATTGTTGATCCCACCCACCGTTTCACAGCTGCAGGCTCTCAATCAGCAGGTGATCCAATTAGATGATGCAAAAGATCAGAGCAGTGAAATCCAACATTTATACAAATGCAGGTTTAAAAAAAATCATCATCAAACAATAAAAGGCATTGATCATTACAGACGGGTGATATCTCACAGTATCAGAGTTTCTTTTCCCCCTAACGTCTTGGTTTCTCTGCTCTGTTCCACCCAGGCGAGCCGTCCCAGCTGGACTTGGACAGCATGGTGGTGCCGGGCCTGAGCAGCTTCAGCAGTGACGAGGCGGCCATGGCGGTCATCATGAGCCTACTGGAGTCGGATGTAAACATGGGTCAATCAGGGGACTTTGAGGACTTACACTGGCCTTTCTAGACGACGCACGGACTTTAAGCTCTCACATGCTCTTGTGCCGTTTTTTCTTGCCGAGAACTTGGTAGTTCTGGCGTTGCACAATTGAACCCACTGGACTTGTACCAAAGGCCGCAAAAACGTGTCGTACTTGAGGAAGCCTAACAAAAGAGTTAATAGGAATTATTGTTACTGTGATTATGATGTTGAAGGAATGTCAGGTTAAAGTGTCACCGGAGCCTGTGGTGATTCAGTGTCTTCCTCAGGGACACTTCAGCTTAAAACCGAGACTTTCCACAGCAGAACGATTTATCTGTTCGCCTTGCTTGCCCCCCACCCCGACGAGTGGCCAAGGTCTGTAGGAGAATCAGACTTCTGCCATGTGCAGTGCTGCTAGAGAAACTCCTCAAACCTTTGACATTTGCGAAACTTTCGGTACCCGGTGATGATTTTTTTACTCTGTTTTTTTTTTAAAGATCCCCTCCAGATGCATTTTGAGTCACGTAAAAATACTCTGCAGAGTAATACTTGTCAGATACATACAGTAAGTAGAAGAAGGCTAAAAAAGGACGTCTATCGCTTCTCCCCTTTATTAAGAATTGCAAACTCATTAAATATGCAAAAATGGAAATGCCTCAGGCATCGCACCACACCCACCACCACTACTGGTCCAGTTATACTCCATTTGGAAGATTATAGCTTACAGTTATATATATTATATTATAGCACACAAACTGTATCATTTAAAAGAAGCTCAGATGATTCTAATCATGTCTTTATGTACAGATATTATTCAGAAAGCATGTCTGATTTTGTCAGCGCACCGCAGCCATCATATAGAACTTTTACTAAACCAGATAAGCACAATTAGGGGTAGGACTTCACCTCTCTATTAGACTTTGAACCATTAGAAAAGTATTCTGGCCAAATGTTTTTACACCTAAATAACAAGAGACCAACATCTGGCACGACCAACACTCAATGTCCGATTTTACCAGCTAGCAACAGCTATTGACAGTGAGCGCTAATGCTATCAAAGAATGAATAAACAATGAAATAAATACTTGAATATTGTTTCAGTTTTGGTCCCTGGATAAATAGTTGGCATGGAAACAGGCTCTACATTCAAGTTTTTTTTAATCAAAACTCGTACAAATATAACCCAATTCTGTTCATGAGGTTCCTCCATAAAGCAAAGGTAGCTTCAACCACTTGATGCAACCTTGACTGAAAAGTAATTTTCTTGTGTACATATTGAAGGTTTCTCGTTGCCACTTGTGTATTACGCATGATAATTACCAGTTGTGCTGTCACAAATCATGCTCATATGCAGACGTCTCCTGTTTTTAGCAGAGGAATGTAACAACATCCGTTAAGTTAAAGTCCAAAATATCAGTATCCATAGAGGAAACCACATTTTTTCAGTGGAGGGGGTCTTTGTAAAGTGGCTGTTTTCATATTGAATGTGCACTAAAGGACTGAGCCCTAGTATGCCTATACTGTGTTCACATATCACATATTTATTGTACGCCAGACAGTTCTGTGAAGGTTATCCACTGTGCACTGAACTCCTGAGAAATTTGTACGCTGTGGATATGAGAATGTTTTCCAGTGTTAACAAGGGACAAGCCAACAAGTTTTTAGTTCAGGGTTTATTGCTGTTGTGTCATGTCTTATATTCCCTTTAACCTTCCTGTTGCCCCCAAAATAGTATTTGAACAGCCTAAGACTGCACAGAAATTAGTATTTGTTTTGCTAGTGAGACAATACTGTTATCTATTTCTTAATGTCCTATTACCACTACAGCTATTTGTAAAAGAAAACCAGTGTAGCCTACTAACAGCTACACGGATCAACTTAGTTGTTCGGTGGCTTTTTTACTTTTTGTGTCAGAAATAGCAAGAGCAAAATGAAAACTCATCAGCGGAGAGGCAGAGCAGAGAGACCAATTTTAACACCCTCATTAGCTTAAAAAAAAGCCAGAATGACATGGACAGGTGGAGGTCTGAGCACGGTCATGAATGATCACATTATCAAGCTATTTATTTTCTTATGACCTGTCTTCAAAATGAACCACTGGCAGGCTGAGGGGAAAGTGAGTTCACCAAAAAAGTAAATGACATTTTATCACACAATAACCCCTGAAATGTACTGTAGAGACTTATCTTAACAGACTATGTGAGGATGGATTTCACCTTGAAACTCAGTGACTGGCCTTCTTACTGCACCTGTGAACTCTGGTTTTATCACTGGTTCCTCTAATCTTGAAAGCATAATGTGATTGTGTTGCCTTGAACACATTGTTTCTTGACAAGGTTCAATTGTAAATCAACCGTTATGTGCTCTCTTTGGCTTTTGCTGTTGCCATCAGTGCCATTTGAAATGGACACTAAAGCATATTGAACATGCCCTGCTATCAAAAGTCAAAATGTCTATTTGTATGTGCAAATTGTCGTTGATGTATCTGCTGTAACAAGGAATGGAGGTTGAAGTCTTTGAAAGTAAAACAATTTTTCATAAATGGTGTGAATTCTATTTTGTCTTAACCATAATTTCTATTTTGTCAAGTCATCTTGAGTAGCTGTTATATTTTCCAGAGACAGAAATCTTGTTCTCAATTGCTAATCAACTAAATACTCCAATCTCATATTTTAAAAATAGCTGGAATTGTAAGGAACTGCACAATTCTGAGATAAAGAGGGACAAACAAGGAACACAAATAATTTATCTTAAGAAATATTTATTTATTAAAGAGAGTTGTTGGGCTTTACACAATGTCAAGCAGACAGGAATACAAATCATTGTCATATTCACTGGATACTAATAAATTCCTTATTTTTAAGAAACATGGCTCTCCATTTATATTGGTATCACACTGGAATAAATATGAAGAGTTGTTGTTTATATGCCTCAATACAAACTCACAGAAAATGAACAACTGACCTTGCAAGCATCGTGTCAGCTTGCAGGCTGTTCCACGATGTTGCCTAATGCCCCTGAGATCAGAAAGTTGGGATTCATTGCAAACAATATATCTATCTTCTCAAAGGGCTAATAGTTGTACAAGCAATAGAAAAGTTGGCCATATCAATTAGGAATAATTTAAATGCAGTAGGTGTCAAAAGACTAAACGTTTGAGACTAACATTTTACATTATGCTGATGATGTTGTACTATTTTTCTCAGATTTAAAATAAAACGTATATTTTCTGGTATTAAATTGGTTAAACCAAATCCACTATCATTGTCCTAAAGGTTGAAACCACAAGTACTAACAATTTAATCTATTCAAAATGTTTTAGAAAGCCTTACATATGAAGGTATAAAGTTTAGAATGCAAAATTTTGTGCTTCAACCTGCTCACACATTGATGGAAAATATAGCCTTCAACCATCAATTTTCGTGGTCACGCAGGCCTACTCTGGATGACGTATTGCCAGCCTGATGTATTAGCACCATGATTCTATCCATTAAATTTTTTTCCTGTTCCACTAAGGCAGCACATTTGTCTTGCCTTGGAAAGATAGAAGAGGGGACCTATGAATACACCAAACATGGGGGATAACAAAGATAACTCAAAAATATTACACATGTCGTTATCCAAAAGCCTATTCCAGCAGAATATGTACAAGATCATAGGAACCATCAGCAGGACCGGGAGGTAAGCCATCACTGCAGGCACCACCACAACCAACACATTACCCACTGCCCGTCTCTTTAGGGGTGATTCAGAGCGGGCTTGGTTACCACAGGTGGTGAGGGCTGGACTTTGCTGCAGCAGTGACCAGATCACACCCCCAAGGCAGAAGAGCATTACGACGAAGAGGCAGGAGATGATAATGGAAACTGACACCATAATGGTAGTTCTATCCTGCAATGAAGCTGTAAAAAACAAGGAAATGAAAATTTCACTTTGGAGGGAAGTTGCTTTCTGAAATTCTATAGTTTTTCAAACCAATTTTATCCTCAAACATGATGCTCAGTTCAGTACAGAGTTGCTATGCTGAACTCTCACCCAACACTTACCTGCAACCAGACAGAAGGTCAAGGTGAACACCCACACCACAGCAGAAACAGCCATTCGGTGCTGCCACTTCCTCGCTCTCAAGTACAGCACGGGTCTAATCACCGCCATGTAGCGCTCAATGCACATACAGGTCAGCAGCAGGGGACAGCCAATCAGGTTGAACATACTGAAGACCTCTCTTGCCTTCTCCAGTGGAGTCTCTGTAGTGTTGTCATATGTCAAGTCATTGGCTGAAAAGTCTGGTGAATAGACAATTACAGGGTTAGCACTTGGCTTTTTTGCAGTCGAATTTGGAGTAGCGATGCACCGATCCGACTTTTTCAGTCCCGATACCGATACCAAGTACCGATCTGATATCAACATTTAATTAATAAGTTGCATGCCTCATTGTGTGGAAGTAACAGGGATCATTCTTTTATGTGTAAGGCAACATCAGGCCAACATCAGGCTTGACTTAAAGCTTCAGTAGGCAACAATGTTTTGGCATCATCGGGCAAAAATGATGCAGCATTGGAAAGTGTTTAGCTGTCTGTATAGCTGAGTACACGTTCATGGAGATAACACTTAGCGAGGACAGAACATTATACATCCATGGCAAAGTACTCACTGGTGCAGGGCAGGGTTACATAAAAGTGGATGGTCCAACACATCTATTATGATAACTTCTTCTATTTTAAACTCTCTGGTTCTCCATTCACTCAAGGATCAGCACTGACATGGCAGTCTGCAGTTGATCAAAGGAGCGAATTCGTATTTCACCTCTGAAAAATTGCAGTAATTCACTGAAATAATTAATTTCGATCCTAACATTTTTTTTTTTTAGGTCTGCAACTGCACTGGTTAGCTTTGTGATCGATCTCCAGAGGTGTTCACCCACCTGAACGATTTCTCCTGACCTGTTCACCCTGATAACTTGCGTGACTCAAGCTGACCGGCATTATAGACAGGAAGATAAGATCCATCGCAACAAGATTCACACCTAGAACCTGAAAGACACAAAATACACAAGAGAACAGTAGGTTATATGTCAGGTTTTTTAGGCTACAGCCACACTAATATGATCTCCGGCCAGATGAGCATTTTAGGGCCGTCTCAGAAGTAATCTCCGTCCATACTACTGCTCCTGAAAACACATATCACACAACCATTCACGTACACTGGGCATGCGTGTGCCAGTGTGCAGGAACAGGAAGCAGCGCTGTACAAGGGAATTGATGCAAAGTGCTTGAATAGTAGCTTGCCTCCTGTGCATGTAGGCAGAAGCAGCATTATGAAATGCAGAATTTAACTGCACAACAGCTGCTAGCGTGGACAACAAAATCAGCAACGCCTCTAACTCGTTATCCGTGTTGAAATTAACCACCGGCGGTCGAGGCTGATGTCGTTTGTTTTCGTCCGGAAAAGGTTCACGTGATGGGGCGTGACGAATCAGGGAACGTCATGACTGATAAGACCCAATCAACAATCAAGAATTGTTTTCAAAAGTCTCCGTTTCTGTCCGTCCAGACTAAAACGCAACCTCAGAGTTTTAAAACTAAAACGGGGTTCAAAGGCATTTGCAAATGTCTCCGTTTTAGGGGCTCGAAAAAGGCAGAGTGGTGTGGACGCTAGACATAAACGTAGCAAAAGTTAGTGTGGATGTAGCATTAGTCTTTCTCCAATGCCGAGCAGATGCCCTAACCCTAACCCCATCTCTAAATGGGTCGGATAACCCAACTGAAACTACCTGTTGCATAACAATGAATAAAATATCTCAGAGCAGGTTGGGAGCACTGTACCTACCTGTGAGGCCGACAGCGATTTCCTTCCCCTCAGTAATAGCCAAAGCAGGGCAACATTAGCCGCCGCCCCTGCGATCAGGATGTAAATTTCAGTGACGTACCAGATGTCGTCCCAGCCCTCTTCGTGACAGTGCCTGAAGATAGCTTCGATATATCCGCCGTCTGACATGAATATCTCACCAGGAGACGGTGTCATGGTGGCGATCTCTGATATAGTGTCACACCTAAATGAGTTCTGCCAAGTCAAAGAGAGTGATTATAAACATTTGACTTCATCCTGTTTTAGATTGTTGTGTAAGAGGAGAATAAGCTTTTTTGGCTGGGCCGCAGACGGCCAGCCTTACAAACACAGAAGTCCGTCACCGAGTGATGAAGTTACACGATTGGTCGGCCGAGTGTTGGAGTTTCCTCATTGGTCTTTGCTCTTTCAAAATAAAAAGGCAGGAACAATCCATTGTTTACGTTTTCGGGGCGGGCGTGTCAGCGGTTCCACTACCCTTCGTGAGGGATCGCCTCGCTTCCCAGCATTGGACGCTTGATGGGCTGCCACGAGACACAAGGCACCTGATTGGACGAACGCTTTCCCTCGTGGGCGGCTGCAACCAGCTTTCAAACCGGAACCAACACGGCAGCTCGTTTGGAAACTTTCTTCTCTTATATCACGAAAATAATTCACTGAAATGCGTTTCTGAAAACATTTTCTGTTGTTAAATCTGTCTTTATTTTGGATCGACAACGGTTAGTTTAAAAGTTTCGAGGGAGTTTCCAGAGGCGGTGAATCACGCCGGTTCTGGCATCTGAGGTTGAGGCTACTTTATGGCATAAAGTAATCTCAACTTTATGCAAATAAGGAACAGCCAACGTGACGCCCTGTCTCTCGAGTTGCACACCTTAATGCTGGAATGCATTGCACGGCTGCTTACATAGACAATGAATGGGAATCATGGAAAGGATGGACATACTGTATATCTTTAGTGGATTTAACATTATAGACATGACCACTGACTGTTTGTGTAACAATTTAGTCACAAATTCACAGACTGACCAAACACGGTCCAGACATACACTCGGTTTTGACTGAGTCTTGTTAAAAGATACATAACTTATGACCCCTGTAACTGTATATAGTTAGAATAGGTGGGTTTCTGTCTTGCATTAGGCTCTCAAACACACTGACAGGATTATTTTTGGAAGTAAACTTTTTGTGCACATCGAGAGTCATCAACACTGTGGAGCATCCCTGCTGAGTTTTGAGGGTATTTTCAGACTTTTAACCAGATGTCTATTTTGCTCTCAGGGCCTCATTTTGCAGTACAAAGTTGAAATAAGTGCACTAATTAAAGTAACTGTTTCTGGAAAGAGATGTTCAATTCTTTAAATGACATTTTTTACCAAAGCTGTGAGCACTAAAAATGAAATGCTGATCACGTCCTTTTGTTTTTGAGGTGGATGAATACATCTCAGAGGACGATATCTCAAAACCTGGAGAAATACAACCAAAACCATATCTGCATGGCTACCAATACAAGTAAGTGAGAAAATACACATTGTTGTAATTTGGGTGAACTGACCCTTTAAGTCGGTCTTATTTACATACACACAAAAACATAGGTATATATATATATAAAGTAATTTAAAGATATTTAAATTCTACATACTGTAGGCTGAACTCATTTTAGATGCATTTTATGCAGAGTTGAAGTTGATGGATCTCAAACATCTTCAAGTCTGAAATAAAGTTTTTTTTAAGTCAATTTATACTACATAAATAATACATGAATTCCAATCAATCACTTTACTGTTTACGCTACCCGCTGTATTATCAAGGCATGAAAAGCTGAAGCTAAACTCCAACTTACCTCTTTGTTTGTCTTCTTTCTCCTCTGGTCTCTCCTTTGCTTACTTGCAACCAAAAGTTCCTGAAACATGCAAACACACGCACACAACCATCTATAGGATAGAAAAAGCAAATGAACAGGTGTTTAGTGTTGATTTTACACACTTGAATGCAAAGAGGTATGGATGTCTTTGCTGTGTAGGTGATTTCCATTGCTTGCAGTGTGTTTACTGCCTGTTTTCCTTGCTTGTGGTCACCTCTTCTTTCTATATGGGGACAATTCTCATTATCATGTTTTCTAAGTTTGACAACATGCTACTTTTTGAAAGGCTGTAACCTAATTAACTATTCGCTGCTACATCAACTTTCCAACTCCACATATAGCACATCTTTTATTTTTGGTGTAAATATGAGACACAACGCCATCTGAGATTCCCTTTTTCTGTCATCTAAGTCCAGTGTGAACAGACCAACCACTCCATCTTCCTCATGTGTCAGCGTCGCTCTGCAGGCAAATGAGGTCAGCTCCTCATTTTCAACTGTCATGATGCTGTGATGGATTAGCTCCGTCTTCTTCTGAATTTCCTGTCCTGTCCCTTTTTTCCCTCACCTGTTCTCCATCTATTTCCCTCCTCTTCCTCTCTTCTGTCAGAATAGCACACATTGAAAACGCACGCTTAACCGTTCAACTAAACAAAAGTTTCTTTATTCAGTTTTTATGGCAGTCTTATTATTATTATACAACAAATAGTTCACAGTTAAAGAAATATTTTAAATCCCCCCCCCTTCCATCAAAAATGTAAAGTGCAGATTTGTTAGTGTGTCTATTCGAGTCACTATTAAAAATTAAGACAGCCCCCACAGCTAGAGTATAAACTGACTAAAGCAACAGTAAAGGGGCTCTTGGACAGAGTTTATGATTAAAATGCATATACAGTAGACCAAGGGAATAACAAAGGTTAATGATTCATTTTTTAAAAATGAAATTAGGAGCAATATCCACGTTTTGCTGTAAAGCTGCAGCCGAAGTCTGAAGAGAATTCAAGTGAATCAGAGTTTATTAGGTCGACGCGGTCCAGAAAGTTTCTCCGTCTCGCTGCTCAGACTTTACATATCAGTGCGTTTCTGTGCTGTTTCCAGTGCTTTGAGGATAAAACGGCATTCTCACAGTGTGTCTGACCTCCTTATGTTGTTGCTGTGACTTACACAGAGAACCTCAGTTACATCACACGAGAGGTTTTCAGCCCAGTCGCACAGCAGTTTGTGAAATAGTCACGAAATTTAATGTATTGATTCGTGTACATAGACATGAATTTTAATTGGTTTTGTGATGGTCAGCATGAAACCCGTGTGAAACCACAAGTCAGAGTTGATTTATTTGTCACATCAAGTAGTTTTTGTCACGTAACTTCCAGACTTAAGTTACGTCACTTCCGGTGTTATTTGAGCCCAAAGCGTGATCTATTCCTAAACCTAACTAAGTAGTTTTGTTGCCTAAGCCTTAGCAAGTTGATCTTTTCCTAAACCTAACTAAGTAGTTTTGTTGCCTAACCAAGTCAATCTATTCCTAAACCTAACTAAGTTGTTTTGTTGTCTAAGCCTAACAAAGTCGATCTTTTCCTAAACCTAACTAAGTAGTTTTGTTGCCTAAACCTAACCAAGTCAATCTTTTCCTAAACCTAACTAAGTAGTTTGTTGTCTAAACCTAACCAAGTCTATCTTTTACTAAACCTAACAAAGTAGTTTATTACCTAAACTTTAGCAAGTTGATCTTTTCCTAAACCTAACTAAGTAGTTTTGTTGCCTAAACCTAACCAAGTCAATCTTTTCCTAAACCTAACTAAGTAGTTTGTTGTCTAAACCTAA
>CAKAOH010039128.1:0-21059 GCA_916701665.1 Sebastiscus tertius | reverse complement strand
CTAACTAAGTAGTTTTGTTGCCTAAACCTAACCAAGTCAATCTTTTCCTAAACCTAACTAAGTAGTTTGTTGTCTAAACCTAACCAAGTCTATCTTTTACTAAACCTAACAAAGTAGTTTATTACCTAAACTTTAGCAAGTTGATCTTTTCCTAAACCTAACTAAGTAGTTTTGTTGCCTAAACCTAACCAAGTCAATCTTTTCCTAAACCTAACTAAGTAGTTTGTTGTCTAAACCTAACCAAG
Organism: Sebastiscus tertius; assembly: GCA_916701665.1. NCBI lineage: Eukaryota > Metazoa > Chordata > Actinopteri > Perciformes > Sebastidae > Sebastiscus > Sebastiscus tertius. The sequence continues at coordinate 20,814 of CAKAOH010039128.1, read as the reverse complement.
TCTATCTTTTACTAAACCTAACAAAGTAGTTTATTACCTAAACTTTAGCAAGTTGATCTTTTCCTAAACCTAACTAAGTAGTTTTGTTGCCTAAACCTAACCAAGTCAATCTTTTCCTAAACCTAACTAAGTAGTTTGTTGTCTAAACCTAACCAAGTCTATCTTTTACTAAACCTAACAAAGTAGTTTATTACCTAAACTTTAGCAAGTTGATCTTTTCCTAAACCTAACTAAGTAGTTTTGTTGCCTAAACCTAACCAAGTCAATCTTTTCCTAAACCTAACTAAGTAGTTTGTTGTCTAAACCTAACCAAGTCTATCTTTTACTAAACCTAACAAAGTAGTTTATTACCTAAACTTTAGCAAGTTGATCTTTTCCTAAACCTAACTAAGTAGTTTTGTTGCCTAAACCTAACCAAGTCAATCTTTTCCTAAACCTAACTAAGTAGTTTGTTGTCTAAACCTAACCAAGTCTATCTTTTACTAAACCTAACAAAGTAGTTTATTACCTAAACTTTAGCAAGTTGATCTTTTCCTAAACCTAACTAAGTAGTTTTGTTGCCTAAACCTAACCAAGTCAATCTTTTCCTAAACCTAACTAAGTAGTTTGTTGTCTAAACCTAACCAAGTCTATCTTTTACTAAACCTAACAAAGTAGTTTATTACCTAAACTTTAGCAAGTTGATCTTTTCCTAAACCTAACTAAGTAGTTTTGTTGCCTAAACCTAACCAAGTCAATCTTTTCCTAAACCTAACTAAGTAGTTTGTTGTCTAAACCTAACCAAGTCTATCTTTTCCTAAACCTAACAAAGTAGTTTATTGCCTAAACTTTAGCAAGTTGATCTTTTCCTAAACCTAGCTAAGTAGTTTTGTTGTCTGAACCTAGCCAAGTCAATCTTTTCCTAAACCTAGCTAAGTAGTTTTGTTGTTTAAACCTAGCCAAGTCAATCTTTTCCTAAACCTAACAAAGTAATTTGTTGCCTAAGCCTTAGCAAGTAGATCTTTTCCTAAACTTAACTAAGTAGTTTTATTTTGAAAAGACTGGAGCGGAAATTGACACGTGCGTCACTTTGCTGGACAAAAATACGTTGAAAGTCGCACTGGATGTCACAAAAAAAGGGAAATTTGTGTCTATGTACACGAATCAAATAGATTAAATAAAGTGATTATTTCGCAAACTGCTGTGAGACTGTGTTGAGATTTTACATGATTTCCAACTTAGTATCTGAAGTATGGAGGGCTCAAACCTGCCATGCATTAATTCAAGTTGTGATAATTATTTGCAACTATTATTCTGATTTCCAGTCATGTATATTCTACATGTTTCCAAAAAAGCCATCAGGGACCCTGAATGACTCTACCAGTCAAACTGCCGACCATAAAACAAGCTTTTGTCTTAAATAATTGTGACAGAATGAGTTGCAGCAGTGTAGACAGAGAAAAATAAACTTTTGTTTTTTTTCTTTTTACATTTAGCTAACAATTCCTGTGAGAAAGAAAAGATCAATTTAAAACGATCTCTGCATCGTTAAATCCATACAAACAGCACAAAGTTGTCCGGCTGCAGCAACAACAACAGCAGGTTAATCGCAGTGTGTTTGCTTTCCATAAAACTCCATTCTCCAGTCTGTTTTCTCCAACGCAGTGTGGTAAAATACATATTAATAAGAGCTGTAAAGTGACCCAAAACCTTTCATTACATCAGATTTCAAAAATTCATGTTATGTCTTTAGCATCAAAGCAAAAATATATATATATATATCTGTCTAGATATGATTATGTGGACCTCAGGAAGGCTGATAGGGATCCTTTTCTTAACAATAAACTATTAAAAAATGAAGATTTGAGCTGCCTAAACAGTGGCGGCCGTAGACAAAGTCCTTTATGATCCTTCGTTTCCTTCAACGGAACGGTTGAACTGAATTTGTACGCCTTAAAGGAACAGTGTGTAACATTTAGGGGGATCTATTGGCAGAAATGGAATATAATATTAATATTTTCTTTAGTGTATAATCACCTGAAAATAAGAATCGTTGTGTTTTCGTTATCTTAGAATGAGACGCTTATATCTACATACGGAGCGGGTCCTCTTAACGGAGCCTTCACCTTTAGGTAGTTCTCCTACACGCTTGATACACGGGAGAAGTTTCAGTTGGTTGCAATCTGCAACCACACCACTAGATGGCGCCAGATCCTACACACTGCACCTTTTTAAAGTAAAACTTCCCATGTTCCCTTGTCAACCGGCTACTTGAAGCTTTCCTGTAATTTCTGACAGCTAAAAAGAAAAGCAAGACTTCCTCCACAGATCTCCTCTTACAGAGAGTGAAGCGGAAGCAGCAGTTCAGCGAGAATGAAAGGACGAGAAAAATCGAGAGCGTTCAGTTCCTTTTTAGTCCAAAATGCAGGAGAAGTTCAGCAAGCATGCGGAAAAAGACGGAGCTTCTGAACCGGTTGCATCTCCAGTTTCTGCTTTGTCGGAGAAAACAGGGATGAGGAAGAGTAAAAAGACTTCTCCAAAACGCGTCCCTTCAATGGATTCAGCGGGGACGGCACAGCGCCCTGTAAGTAGAAGACTACTGCCATGGCCGCTGTGGCGTCGGGTTGGGGTTGGGGTAGATGGGCGCCGGCGTCGGGTGGTAGGCGGGAACAGCTGTGTTGGGGTGGGGTGGGTACGTCGGGGTGGGATACTGCGCCATCATGTGAGGATGGCCGTGGGTGGGTGCGTGGGCGGGCGAGGAGGTAGAGGAGGAGGAGGTGGGGAGGTGGAGGTAGAGGGGGGCGGACGGAGCGGAAGGGGCGGAGGGCGCCGTCGGAGTCGGAACCCTCTGCAGGACGACGTGCGGGTAGAGCTGAGACTCGGAGCGGTAGAGTCCGGGCAGGGAGGCCTTCAGCAAACTCTCCTGACTCCTGTGTGAAAGACAGAGAGAGAGCGAGAAATGAACGGCATGAAGAAAGTCAACTGAGCTGAACATTAGAACTGGGTTCTTTCCTAAACCTAACTATAGTAGTTTTGTTGCCTAACCCTAAAGTGACACCAAGGGTAACTGTAGTGGTTTTGATGCTGAAAATGACGCCAAAGACCTGATGCCAAGGGGCTGGACAGCTGTTCAGTGCTGGTAGAGCTTTGTCCTTTCCAAATGACTTCTATTTTTTTACAGCATTTCTTGATGCATTTGGTTCTATGTGATGTGGTTGCTGCCAGCTTACCTCTGGTACCCTCTGTTCTCGTATCCACCAAGAGCTCCAGTCAGGTAGAGGGGGCTGTCTGGAGCCAGACGGGGATTCATCCTCTGGGAGAGATGGAAGATCTTGGGAGGAGGGAAAGCTTCCCACTCACCTTCTTCTCTCTCCAGCCAGCACTCGCTGCGACGGGACGAGCGCTTCTCTCTGCGCCTGAAGAGGAGGCAACTTTATCAGCTTGGTAGTCCATATAGTATACCAACTAAAGACTACATGTATCAGCCTTATACCTGCTCCGTCCGTCTTTCTTGGCCCGGTCCCGACTGGATCGTTCCTGCAGGCAGCAGATGAGGAAGGACAGAGACATGGCGAGGATGACGATGCCACTCACTACTGAAGCCAACACGGCCACTCTCAGACCACGGTCCTCAGGTCTGGGGATCGCTGTGTAGGGAAGGAACAAATTACATTTTAAAAGATTTATTTAAAGCTAGGGTTGGTAATGTTCTTCAAAACATTTGAAACTATCTTTACATCCTGACAGCAATCAATAAATCAAATGCTCTGACAAACAAATACAAATCAAGACTCGGTCAAAACCGAGTATATGGTTGGACCGTGCATGGTCAGTCAGCGGTCATGTCTGTAATGTTGAATCCAGCGCTACATGTCCACCTGGTCCGGCGAGGACACTAAAGCTGCTCCACTCAACTAGCTCAAATTCGACTTTTGGAGCTGGTGCTGCTCGCTACTTTCATTGGAAAAGAGTTGGCAACACTGGGCTGAGTTTTTCGGTTGGATCAAAATCAAAAAGATCAGATCAAAAAATCTTGCTAGTTTCTCAACATTACCAACCCTAACTTTAATCATCAAATCCCCAGAATAAGCCTGCTTACCTTCGCAGACGGGCAGGTAGTTGCTCCACTGCGGTTTGCCGTTGCGGACGTTGCAGTAGATTTTGTCGCTGCCGACCAGCTGGTATCCCTCCCTGCACCAGAAGGCCAACACGCTGCCGATCGACACGCCCGTGCCGCTCTCTACGTAGAAGGAGCCCCGACGTGGCGGCAGGACGGGGATACAGGACAGACCTTAGGACAGAGAGAGAGAGAGAGAGAGAGAGGGGACAAAACAGAAGGTCATTGACCAACAAAACACCTCGTGACTGAGAGCTGGGGACACAAATAAGGAAAAACGTTTTGATTTAAGAGAGCTAATCAGCTAATATAGCCTTATATTTAGACCATTGGTGAATTATGTCCTTTATTTGATTCTGGGGCACTTAAAATGTTTACTTCTATCAGACTTCATTGTCCATTGTAAAGTTTTTGATGTTTTTAATAGTGTTTCAGATTTAAACTCCATGAACTCTGTCCCAATACCTTTTTCTAACGCCCTCCTCTGTCTGCTTCTTTCTATCCTCTCTTTGTTTTTCCTTTCTTCTCTCTCTCTTTTCTCTCCGCTCTCTTGTCAAACACAGACACAGCTCGCTCCAGAGTGCCTGTTATCTACGCCGGGAGCCTGAGATTAGCAGTTTCCACTGGATAGATAGACACCGAGAGATGGAAAGAGAGAGAGAGAGAGAGAGAGGGAGAGATAGAAAGCACTATTTTTATCTTCTTTATGCTACAATACGCAAATACCTCTGAGGGGTCTCGTGATACAGCAGCTATTGTTAGATTGTGCTGCAGGGATTTTTGAAGCTCTCAGGAAATCTCGTGTAAATCTACAGCGTCGCTAGTCGCACAAATCATCTGAAAGATCTCACTCACCAAACCACACAATGACCATATGATATCTGCAGTGGGTTGACGGAGTTATTGATCAATGCTGGTGACTCAGCAATTGCTTTTGCCAGCTGCTGGGATTTCTGGCTTTTAAAGCTCACTTCACTAACTTGTAGTTTTGTCTAATCTAATCAGTTCATCTTTGAGTCCAAGTGGATGTTTGTGCCAAATTTGAATTGCCTCCAGGCGTTCCTGAGATATCAGAAGAATGTGGTGGACGTGAGGTCACAGTGACCTTTGACACACCAAAATGTAATCAGTTCATCCTTGAATCCAAGTGGATGTTTGTGCCAAATTTGAAGAAATTCCCTCTGGGTGTTCCTGAGATATTGTGTTTGCAAGAATGGGACGGACAGACGGACAACCCGAAAAGATAATGCCTCCGTGCTGGCAACAGCTGTGGCAAAAATACCAGATGATTAGATTGTCATCCAAAACTACAGTACCCTAAATATGCTATGCTACACTCAGATTCCAGTTGTAAAAATTAGTTGTTTACCACTTTATTAAAGCTGTTTTCCACAGCATTCATTTAAAGTCTTGTTTCTGGCCACCTGGTGAATATAAGTCAAATATTCATTCTCCTTTTAGCTCTGTTTTTGGTCTCCACCAGCTCCCGATTGAAAATATCTGTCTTGGCAGAGGTCTGTGCTCTCCGAGTGCACTTCTTGTTACCGTTAACAAACAGGTAGCGTAGATAGAATTTACCCATTATTATATATTTTTCTTGCTGACTAATACACTTGAGAAAATTTTAAACTATTTGCATGGGTTGTATTTACCACCATCCAAAATCCTTTTTTACAGTGTTGGCAGAGGTCTGCGCCCTCCGAGTGCACTTCTACTTGATATAAACATCATGATTAGTGCAGCTTTAAAAAGAGCTTTTACTTTGAAAAGACATGAACAGAGAAACAATATTAAAGCATGCTGCAGTTTGCTTTTGCTGCGTCAGTATTAGTGTAATCTGAGAGAGAGAGAGAGAGAGAGAGATGTCATCCCACCACTATAAGACCCTGTGAACATGCAAGCTGCTCTCTGCTGATTAGGAACGACAGATGGGAGGATTTCTGCAGCGGTAGAGACAGAGAGGAGAGGGAGGACAGAGAGAGGATCCCGTGATCCTGTGTGAAGATGACAGCATCTCCGCCCTGACACACGCACACACACACACATATATATATACACACATATACACATCAAGGCACACACATCAGACACGTGCATAATGTACTATATATACAGGCAAACAAGGACGAGCTGACTCCGGTTTTAAAGGGGAAACTAAAAGCCATTCTGTTTTCCCTAAGAGACCTTTTACTGATGCTATCACTGAGTGTGTGTCTGTGTGGCTAAAAGGTTGTTCCAGTGGCAACAAGTGATGTCATATTACAATGACATCACTCACATATCGCTTACTTGCATCTGCTCACATCTAGATTTGACAGTGACAGTGATAGACATCACCAAACACTGTGCAAGAGAAAGGCGGATAATTAAAATGTGACTTTTTAATGAAGATTGGACATAGAAACTCATCGAATTTTGCCAATGCCAGGCTCTCTCTCTCTTTTTGTTTTCAGTGCAACTGTTTGAAAATAATATAATCCTGTCATTTGTGTTTGAGAGATACAAATCTCTCAGGGGAAAGAACACACTAAGGAGCGACATTTGCATTTGAATGAAAGCGATATGATATTGTTTAATTAAAATGAGGCGGTTTTTAATCATCATCTGGTGAGTTTATCAGACCTCCTTTCATTTACTGGCGCAGGACAACACAGTTATCTTTTTGCTCTCCGCATGGGGTTATTGATTATTAGACGGTATGGTAAATTAACATTCAATGTCGTTTTTATTGGGACTTCATTGGGCTTGATAGCTTAACTTCTGTGTTGTTGTTTTTTCTGTGTTAAGATTTCTGTGTGGCTCTCAGCTTGGCGTCGGCTGAGCTGGCATCTCACAGCTAATGGCGCTATTAGTGAAAGCAACAGCAACACCATACTGACAGAGCTAACAGTGTTAACCTGAGGGGGAACCGGAGGGCAGATGCTCATACTTGCCAACCCTCCCAATTTTCCCGGGAGCCTCACAATTCTCCCATATTTCAACTTTTTTTTCCCTCTTCCTGGCTATGTTTTACAACACACAGAAGAGTGACTTCATTCTCTGCTCAGGTAGACAAGTACTCCTCTATATCTTTACATAGCAAATAGCTGTTTGCTGTTAGTGTTTCTTAAATGTATTAATAGTTTTTTATAATTAAAAGGAAGCTAGCTAACGAACTCTGTTTAAACCAAGCCCTCCAGGAAGAGCGCCAGGCTTTGATGCAAATTTTCATAGTGGCCAAACGGCGTTACTGCGACTTCCTTGTCCGTCACGTGATGCCATTGGGCCCAAAAATACTTTTTCCCATAGACTTACATTGGGAAAGAGAAGTCACTAATGTCACAAACGAGAAGTCACAAACATCACTAATGTAACTTCAAAATAACTCAACAACACTTTGGGATGCAAACATCGGTGTGCTGGTTGAAAGTCCTGTGTTTGTTTGACCCATCCACCAAAAGCATTCGCTCTCAATTTTATCTTACGTCACTAACTCTGAGTGTAGCATATTTACGCCTTATGCATTGCAGTCAGTAGCCTACAGACTACACGGCGTACACATGACACGCCAAAAGCAACAAAGACGTTGTTAATGCATGCAAATTACCGTGTCATTCATACGCCATTTGGTGAGACCGGGCTACTGTACCTGCGCAGTAGGCTATGTGTTCTGGAAACACAGTGTTAAATCAGGAATGCACCTCCTAAGCTTCCTCACACACACAAACGCACACACTCGCCTGCCAAAGCAAAAGCCTTTACCTCTATAACGGCAGATGAAATATTGAACATATTACGTGACAGTGTGTGTTTTAAGATTCTAGCTGAGGTGTTTTTTTGCTTGCTGTTGCCACCCTGCAGCAAGCAACTCTTCGCTTTCCCTACAAACCCCAGAGACGATGAAGTAACACCCACCTCCCCCAGTGAGTCGACTCGCTATAGTAAACAGAGAAGAAGAACAATGACGCCAGTGTGGGGTGAACAAACAGATCACCCCCCAGTGGAGCCCAGCATCAATAAGAAATTGGAATTAATGCCGAAAAGATTGAAAATGTGTTGGTTTTGGTGTGTTGTGACTGACATCGGCTCCTAATCAAAATCAAAATCTGTACTGATGGCCAGGTAGTGTGTGTTTGACACAAACGTTAGTTCTGTGTGTGTTGACTGTGCTCTGTTTGCTCCGTCCTGTTGGTTCCCATTCATCGTGGAAACTGTGGGTTGCCAATCAAAGCCTTCAGTTGCCAGCGGGGCGCTAATACACTTCTGGACCCCCCTCCCCAAACCTGGCAACCCGAAACCGCCAACCAAACATCCACTCTGCGGTATTCTTCTCTAAAAACCCTCCCCACTTGTATCTGTCAGGGAAGCACTCGGAATAGTTTGTGATTAAATAAAGATTAGGCTCTCTGCATTAAAGATTCAAACGCACACATACACATGCACAGAATGAGTGAGCAGAACAAACACACACTCGCTAGATGCACCCACATGTATGTTCTGTACAGTGACATAAGGCATGCATGCCACATATATTAGTATTAGCATACTTGGAATGACCTCTACACACTCGGAGGACGGATTACACAGAGAATGGTCCCAATCTATGCATGACTGCTGACTTCTAGCTCTAGTATGGGTCAAGTTTCACTGGATCACTCTGGATCCTACACTTCCCATAATGCAACTTCATTGCATCTTTTTCGTTAGACTATCCCTACCTGGTAAACACAATATCATAGACTGTATATAGGAAGTGGACGTAGTCACCGTGACGTCACCCATTCGTTTGTGGACTGCTGTTTTGAAGCCTCGAGTTCGGCATTTTGGTCATCGCCATCTTGGTTTTTTGCAACCAGAAGTGACACGAGAGGGTGGAGCTGCAACTGAACGCTAAATAAGACATTTTTCGGCGACCAAAAAGGTTATAATTAACCGTCATGCACTGAAAACACACTGTTATAAGACGGAAACATGGACAACTTCCAGACCGGACATTGCTGTCTTAGCGACGTGTCAATCACAAAGTAGCCACGCCCCAAAGCATCTCCTGCTTTATGGTCTATTTGACTCTAAATGGGACCATAACTTACTAAATGAACATCATGCTGTATTGAAGAAGACTTGAAACTAGCGATTGAGACCATAAAGTCATGTTTGCAATGTTTACTGAGGTAATAAATCAAGTGAGAAGTAAGCTCATTTTCTCATAGACTTCTATACAATCAGACTTCTTTTTGCAACCAGAGGAGTCGCCCCCTGCCGGCTAGTAGAAAGAATGCAAGTTTAAGGCACTTCAGCATTGGCTTCACTTTTCAGAACCGGAGGTTGCCCACTGGTAAACACTCGTGTCTTTCAAAGGAGACAAAGTACACTCAGAAATGGGGAGTGGAAGTAGAAAATAAGCTGGAGACTATCTTGTGATGGGATCACACCAGCTGCATTGCAAAATCAGGCCCGGGACATCAAGTAGACCACACCCATCTTCGAACTCAGCCATCATTTTGATCTCAACAACACATCTGTGTGTCAAGTTTCGTGACTGTACCTTGCACAGATGAGACGCTATCTCGGTTACAAGATGTTACATGTAGACACCTGGTAAAGTACTCAAAACCCAACCTGGTATCACGCCAAAGCATGTAATAGACCTACTTGTCCACAAAAGGATAGCATGTCAGTGTCACATTTTGCCTCCTTTTAGGTTTAGGCAACAAAAGCACTTAGGTTTAGGAAAAACTACATGGTTGGACTTAAAATAAGTCAGTACAGACTACATGGCGTACAAGCGACACGCCAAAAGCGTTGGCTTATTAAGCTAAGCTATGCTAAGCTGAGCTTTTCCCCTTGCACATTGTCATGTCATTCATATTCCTTTTTGTGCGACCGGGCTGCAAAACCTCCGCTGTGGTACTTCCCAATACAGTAAACATGTCCAGGACCACATTTTGCTGTGTTGACACACACAGACTGTCGCGGCTGATAACAAGCCCTGCAGCTCAGAGTTAGACTTTAATTGAACAGACTGAAGGAAAAACTCTCCCTCCACCATGCGGGGTCAGTTTTCCCTGGATAAACAATGGTTAAAAATGAATTTCATCTGAGTCAGTCTTTACCAGACGCTAAAAGTCTTGAGTTGAAGTTAATGAAAGATGGCATTTCTTGGCTGACGGCTGACTAGCTTCATCTCGTTCGTCCTCGTGTTCCTGTCTGATTCTCCCTCTTCTTGAGTGTTTTTTGGTCCCTTTGCTCCAGCTGCTCCAGCTTTATCTGATCTGTCCTTGAACAAACATCATCTCTCTCTCTCTCTCTCTCTGTCCTCTCCATCAGTGGATCTATTTCTGTGGCACCTCACTGATGCAGCGGTATCACAACTGATTACATAATCCCTCAGCTCTCACTCTGCTTGCGTACTGTGTTTGTTCCTGTGCAAACATGCATAGTGCTTGTGTCCAGTGAGTCCTAAATGCTGGTAAAGTGAAATGAAGTAATCAAGGACATTTGTATAGTCACATTTTTGAGGGACATTGACATAGAATAAAGAATAACAGACTTGGCTGAGCCTGGAGTTCAATGGACGCCATGAAAACAAAAAACAAATGTAATTATTGGCACAGAAAAACCAGCACATTTAAGATGAAAAAGCCTTCATCAATGTTACATGACAAAGAGACAAGAGATCTTAAATTCCACTTTCTTTTCTCGCGTGTTCAGCGACTGCGGCTGTCACTTTGTTTCAAATGGAATAAGTCAACTAAAACTCATTCTGGCATCCTGGGAATGTTCGGTATGAAATCCAAAGTACACACGGCAGGTTGTTGGAAATAGTTATACACTTAAATGATAAATGGAAATACTTCTGTCACAAAAGAAATGTGGAAATGTTAGAGTATTTGATAGGGATTTGTGTTAGTTTTTGAGATATTTAAAAAAGTAATTTCAGATTGGTTTATTGGAATGAGCGCTGGAGCCAGTTTTTCTTACAGCTTCTACCATTCGCCTTTCGCCTGAGTTAAAGTTTCGAAGTCAAGGACCCCTTCTTGTTTTAAAGCAATAGTTCGACATTTTCTGAAATAGTTATTCGCTTTCTTGCTGAGAGTTAGATGAGACGATCAATACCACTCCCATATCTCTACACTGAGTACTGTATGTAGCTGGAACCAGTGGGTGGATAGCTTAGCTTCACTGCCTGGCTCTGTCCAAAGGTTTGCAAAATCCACCTACCAGCAACTCTAAAGCTCACTAATTGTTTGTTGTTTCAAAAACTGAAGTGTTAAAATGAAACGTTTCCATTTTTACGGGTGGTTATGTGCTGCGCTGGACTATTTCTTGGCCGGGACCAGTAACCTCCTGGAGTTTCTACTGGTTACCTTGCACATAACCCCTTGTTGCTAGGCAGATTTTGTTCAACTTATCCTCAACGGTTCATGTGATATCTTACGAAAGGTTATTCCTAATTTTTCGTGCGTTTTCCTACGAATGTCCAACAACAATGGTGCATGTGTCAATTTCCGCTGGTTACGTGTATACAGTCTTTTCAAAATAAACTTCCGTCTTTACAGGAAACAACTTGGTTACATTTAGGCAACAAAACTGCTTACTTAGGTTTAAGAAAATATTGACTTGGATAGGTTAAGGCTACAAAACTGCTTAGTTAGGTTTAGGAAAAGATAACGGTTTGAGTTGAAATTACTGGGAAGTGGCGTAACTTAGGTTCGGAAATTACGTTACAAATAAATCAACATTGACTTCTGGTTTCATGTGGAGTCTCACACCGGTCTCCTGGGCAAAAGTCTGGTGTTTTGTGACCCACGCATCCAACCCGACCTCCTCCCTATGCTTCGTTTGTCGCTCTTCATACTTCCTGTTTCATGATTACGTGGATTACATACAAATTGATTTTGTGAGATATATATATATACGATTTAAAGTGCATTACTTTTTGTAGGTATAGCTACGAACGCTGTATGAGAACAGCCTGTTTTGTTACCTTTGGACAGAGCCAGGCTAGCTGTTTACCTCTGTTTCCAGTCTTTGTGCTAAGCTAAGCTAAGATAAACGGCTGCTGGCTATAGACCGGTATTAAAGAGAATAAGTGTATTTCCCAAAATGCAGAACTATCGCTTTCATTGATAAGTGTCCAGTTGTTCCCATCCAGCTTCAACCATCAGGGCACAGAGAGAGAAGGCTAATTTCAGACTCTCCCTCCTCTGTGACTCCGTTCAGCGAGCGGCGCTGGTTGTAAGCCGTGGGAAGGTAATAATGAAGTTGAGTCACTGCCAGCAACCATACTGGATTGACAGGCAGGAGACAGAAGGAAGTCTTTGTCTGAAGCTCGCCAAGCCTGCAGGGCTCAGGAGTGACGATAGTGTGAGTCGCTGACAGAAATACCCCTGGCATTGCATATTGTGTATGTGTGTGTGTGTTTCCTTGCATGTACAGTATGTTTCCCCACAGAAAGTCTTCTTCTGGGTCATGCGTGTTTGCAGAAATCCAGACATTGCATATGCCAGGAATCACATTATTTGCAGAACTAATGAGTGAATTTCTAGCACGGCTTCCAATGCAAAACCCTCAAATAGACAGAAGTAATTGGCTTCCGAAGACACTGGACTCTCTACCTGCTACCAGTGAGTGTTTGCATCTGTATTCCTAGGTGTTGGCATGTCATTAACGGGGATTTCTCGCACTAGAAATAGCCTGAAATAGACAAAGGTAATTGGCTTTGCCTGTCACTTAATCAGATTAAAGGCATTTTAGCGTTTCACATTTACGTTTGAGGCTTTTCACTGACGATCTTATCTACAGAGACTCAGAGGGAAGAGTAAGCAGCTTATTGTCATCATGAGGTAGATGCTGTATCTAGAACTGAACATTTGGTCTTTGTTTTTATCCAAGAAGTTGGATTCTTTTAGAATATTTAACCACAAGAACTTGGTTGTGGGTTGCTGGCTACTTAGTTACACACCATTGCACTTGTTTTATTCTCCAGTGGTTCCTTTTGGAAGGAATATAAGAAATGCAGACACTAAGAGACAGAAGAGTCTGTATAGGAAGTGTTTTTGTACAAAAAAGTCACACAAACATTAAGGATTCACTGTAAACTCCTGCTTGGCCAGATTAAGAGGAAGACTGCCTGCTAAGTAACTGATATAGGCCGCATTTAGGGATTAACACTAACATTAACTCACACACAGTGTCCAGGTTAATAGGTTGTGTTACCGTGTTACTCTAAAGGCTTACGGCTTTTCTAAGGCTGAAATAACCGCTGCTCATCAGCAGCCTGCCAGGTCGACCTGGACGCCGACTGAACCGCTGCAGCTTCTCGCACTTATCTTGTTGTTCCAGATTTTGACTTCCAGTCAACAAAACATATTGCAAAAAGTAGTACAGAACTACACGTTTTTACTGACAAGGATGCTCACTGATTTCCACACACTGTTTTATACCATCCCATTAATTATCTCCATTTTTCATTCTTAAAGTGGCAGTAAGCAGTACATTTTTGGCATCATTGGAGTATTAAAGTTTGCCGTCTTAGTTTGGACTACGGAGCCGGGTTTCATAAATGTACTCGACCCATTCCACATAACGTGATTGATTGTTGTGTTTATTCGTGGTGCAAAAGCTCAGAAAACTCGACCTTGTTCCGGAAAAAAGTGTTTTCGCTTTTGCGAATTAATCGCTATGGATACATACACTGCATACCGTTATACACTCACCGGCCACTTTATTAGGTACACCTTGCTAGTACCGGGTGGTCTTCTGCTGCTGTAGCCCATCTGCTTCAAGGTTGGACGTGTTGTGCGTTCAGAGATGGTATTCTGCATACCTTGGTTGCAACGAGTGGTTATTTGAGTTACTGTAGCCTTTCTATCATCTCCAACCACTCTGCCCATTCTCCTCTGACCTCTGACATCAACAAGGCATTTCCGTCCACACAACTGCCGCTCACTGGATCTGTTCTCTTGTTCGGACCATTCTCTGTAAACCCTAGAGATGGTTGTGCGTGAAAATCCCAGTAGATCAGCAGTTTAATACTCAGACCAGCCCGTCTGGCACCAACAACCATGCCACATTCAAAGTCACTTAAATCCCCTTTCTTCCCCATTCTGATGCTCGGTTTGAACTTCAGCAAGTCGTCTTCACCACGTCTAGATGACATAATGCATTGGGTTGCTGCCATGTGATTGGCTGATTAGCTATTTGTGTTAACAAGCAATTGAACAGGTGTGCCTAATAAAGTGGCCGGTGAGTGTATATCCTGTTGTATGATGAGGAACAAAGATAAATGACATGGACATTAAACAAAACTGGAGATTGAGTTATTCACATTCCATAGAGTTGATGAGAAAAACCTGACGGGTCACAAGTGTGTAAACGCAGTCTGATGTAAAAAGGAGGGGCACCTGAGGACGAGCTGATCAATAGCAGAACTCTGTTCAATTTACTTCCAGGAACGGCCGGCATTGAGGATTCCTGGATGAGCTGCATAATGAGTCACGGCTTGTATTGATAGAGTCTGAAAGCTGAGGTTTGATCCAGCGCTCCGGGGCCTCTGTGTGCTAAACCTTCACGCGTCTGCTTCACCAGTTTTATCGATTTTTAAAACAGTAGATTCAGTAAAGGAATGGAGGAGACTTTCACATTGTGTCTTCTCTGCAGACACTGAGACGCTACTAGTCCCGGTTGACCTCTGACCTCTCTGATATGGCATTGAACAAGCTCTGTAAACGGCTATGAACTAATACAAAAAGATAGTCAGGAATTGGTTTATTGACAATAATAGATGTAGTAAAATTTTAAACATTTGGTGCGGTATTTGCCCTCTATATTAACATACATTACTCAACTGTTTGAATGTGTTTTGTATGTCTACGAAAAGTAATGCATTTCTTGAACAGAACTGCCTAAGAATGCAAAATACATTTCAATGTAAACTGACAATGAAATTGTATTGCATCGATGTATTGTACCATATTGTATCATATCGTACCATATCGTATCATATTATATCGTATCGTATTGTACCATAACGTATTGTATCATACCGAATCGTATCGTATCACGTTGTATTGTATCGTATTGTATCGTATTGTATCGTACCATACTGTATTGCATCTACCTTCTGTATCGTATTGTAACATACTACATCGTAACGTATCGTATTGTACCATACTGTATCGTATTGTATCGTATTGTACCATACTGTATTGTAACGTATCGTATCGTATCGCACCATACTGTATCGTATCGTATTGTACCATACTGTATCATAACGTATCGTATCGTACCATACTGTATCGTATCGTATTGTACCATACTGTATCATAACGTATCGTATCGTATCGTACCATACTGTATTGTATTGTATCGTATCATATCATATCATATCACATTGTATTGTATCGTATCGTATCGTACCATACTGTATCGTATCGTATTGTACCATACTGTATCATAACGTATCGTATCGTATCGTATCGTACCATACTGTATCGTATTGTATCGTATCATATCATATCATATCACATTGTATTGTATCGTATCGTATCGTACCATACTGTATCGTATCGTATTGTACCATACTGTATCATAACGTATCGTATCGTATCGTATCGTACCATACTGTATCGTATTGTATCGTATCATATCATATCATATCACATTGTATTGTATCGTATCGTATCGTACCATACTGTATCGTATCGTATTGTACCATACTGTATCATAACGTATCGTATCGTATCGTATCGTACCATACTGTATCGTATTGTATCGTATCATATCATATCATATCACATTGTATTGTATCGTATCGTATCGTACCATACTGTATCGTATCGTATTGTACCATACTGTATCATAACGTATCGTATCGTATCGTATCGTACCATACTGTATCGTATTGTATCGTATCATATCATATCATATCACATTGTATTGTATCGTATCGTATCGTACCATACTGTATCGTATCGTATTGTACCATACTGTATCATAACGTATCGTATCGTATCGTATCGTACCATACTGTATCGTATTGTATCGTATCATATCATATCATATCACATTGTATTGTATCGTATCGTATCGTACCATACTGTATCGTATCGTATTGTACCATACTGTATCATAACGTATCGTATCGTATCGTATCGTACCATACTGTATCGTATTGTATCGTATCATATCATATCATATCACATTGTATTGTATCGTATCGTATCGTACCATACTGTATCGTATCGTATTGTACCATACTGTATCATAACGTATCGTATCGTATCGTATCGTACCATACTGTATCGTATTGTATCGTATCATATCATATCATATCACATTGTATTGTATCGTATCGTATCGTACCATACTGTATCGTATCGTATTGTACCATACTGTATCATAACGTATCGTATCGTATCGTATCGTACCATACTGTATCGTATTGTATCGTATCATATCATATCATATCACATTGTATTGTATCGTATCGTATCGTACCATACTGTATCGTATCGTATTGTACCATACTGTATCATAACGTATTGTATCGTATCGTACCATACTGTATCGTATTGTATCGTATCATATCATATCACATTGTATTGTATCGTATCGTATCGTTTCGTATTGTACCATATTGTATTGTAAGGTATCGTATCATCTTCATGTGCTTGAAAATTGACTAGCTAATTAATAGTAAGTTAAAAGTAGCGGATATATGGTTTAAATAGATTTAGATGGATGAAATTAACGAATAAAACTGTTGAAATACCTTTCTAATGGATGGTGACACAGCTAAAAGGCAGGCGATTAATGGTTAAAATAGTTCGCTAAAAGTAATGGTGGAGTGGTTGAAACATCTACCTTCTGCACAAACCTAAACATTGACAGTTCAATTGTATGAACAAACTATTGTAACAATATCAACTCTTAGTTAACACTGTTAAATTACATCTAGTTGAAATAAACTCTAAGCCCATTTAGACCAGGCAGTCCACAAACCAATGGGTGACGTCACGGTGACTACGTCCAATTCTTACATACAGTCTATGTTTGGAACATGTCAGGTGGTGTTGATGAAGGTGTACTCGGTGGTGGTACATCTGGGGACAAAATAAATTGGGAACTACTGCTGTAACATGAACTCTTCCTGGATAGTCACTCCCAGATCTGTCTTCATTCGGTGCTTTTGATTGCTTTTGAAGCTCTGCATGTACAAAAGCCTTCTATATTTAACTGGGATTTATTTTTGTCCTATAAATGACAACTGAGGCTGGTTTTTATTCTCAAAGGGGCTGAAACTAAAATGGCTCAAATGTCCAAAACACACAAACACAGTGAAAGCTGCTGTAAATGTAAGACCTGGAGGGAAAAAGAGTCAAATAGGCTTAAAATATGGTGGAAAAAGAGTAAACAAAAATGAGAAGCGCTGCTTTTATCTGTTAATGCTCGCCGGAATAAGCAGTTTATACTGTCACGCACACACACACACACACACACACACACACACTCGATGTTAATCACACCTCCAGGATTTAGATTTTTTGGAAACTCTCTCACATAAAAGCTCTGGTCTGGCGTAATTCATGCATGTGGTGCGATGTGGCAATCCAGCTGATCACCTGTGTGTGTGCGTGTGTGTGTGTGTGTGTTATTAAAGTATAAAGTGCTTATTCCTGCTCTGTCAGACACAGAGCTGCCGTTATGAAACGAGCAACTGTGTTGTTTATTCTCTAAACCTTTAAGAAGATTGGTGCCGTTTGGGCCGAGTGCGCCCATTTGCAGTGTGTGTGTGTGTATTAAGCACGTGAGGTTTGCATTCTATCATCTGCTGTCGGCTATTTATGCATACACGTGAGGATATGGGCTTTGTGAGTGAGAAGAGGGCGGGCGAGCGGACATAAGAATAAATGGTGGAAAACGAAAGAGAGAGAGAGAAGAAGAAGTGTCAGACACTCAGAGAGAAGAAAAGATAAGAGCACAACAAGGAGTGGGGGAGAGGCAAAGTGACAGAAGGAGATAAAGCAATTAGTAGAAACAGATGAGACAGTGGTTGGAGAAAATAAACAGAGGAGAGAGACATATAGATAGAGAGGAGAAAAAGAAAGAGGGAGCGGGGAGGAGAAGAGAAAGGCAGCTCATGCTCCAGTGGAGGTGAAGTCATGCGAGTGGCGCTGCAGCTTTCTCTTCAGGCTGAGCAGCTCCAGCCTGGACGTGATGAACTGTCTTTAACTGCATCACCTGCCGCCACACACACACACACACACATATACCCACACACGAAAACACACAAAAGTGCACATTTGCTTGTATGCACTCGCGCTTCCATATTCCCCGACAAGCACGCCCAAAACGAATCACACCTAAGCGCACACATGTAGAAACACTCAAGCTTGTACTTTGGTACTCATATAGACATATTGACGTGATACATGATAATAATAATACACTCCCGATACTTAAAACCTCAAACAGTCCATTGAAGATGTGAAAATTGGACAAATTGTCCCCCCACTTTCCAAAAACCTAAAACCAAAACAAAACCAATCAAAAGCACAACAAGTGCACTCGCATTCACAAACACACATTACAGCACGCACATGTTAACTTGAACACGTCAAACTTTCTCAATCAACAAGTTGTTTCTAGTTTTGGGAAAACTTTTTCATGGCGTGTGAATAAGAAAAACAGAGTGGAGGTTTTTGGAGCGGGTAAGTCTTCTCTTGGATCGGCGCTCAAGCAAAAAAAATTGCAAACCAGCTTTGACCGAGTCCATGAAAACACTGAAACTCAAGGCGTTTCAGTTACTTTTAAAGACGATTTTGGGGATAAAATGTGGTATTGGTGAAACGAAGACGTCTTAGAAACTTGTTTTTGTGTGTTCACATAGTGCGCTAGTAGAGTTGGGGTTTGATTTAGGGCTAAGTTTCATTTGAGGTTAAGTACCACAGAAGATACTTGGGGTTAGGGTCAAGGTCGAGATCAGATTAAAGTAGATGAATGGGGAAACACACTTCGCAGCAACAGGTACAGTTTCAAGAACTTGCCATGAGATTTACGTAAATCCCCATTTTTGCTGAGAGTTTTAATGCCGATGGGAAGCTTATTGTAATACCAATACTTGTGATTATATAGCAAAACACCAAAATCTGATTCTGTGATGTTAAGAGGTCAACAATATCTACATCTAAATATCTAAATCTACTTTGGAGTTTTTGGTATTTGCAATCAAAATGTAGTCTGTGACCACGACAAGAACTTTTGCAGGGATTAATGATTATCTTTTCTGTCCAAGCAACAGTCCAATATTCAAAAATACTCAGTTTACCATCACGGAAGACGAAGAAAACCTGCTAATATTCACATTTGAGAATCTAAAACCAATGCATTTTTGGCATTTTTGCCTTAAAATGCCGGTTCAGTTCATTTCATTGAAAGGCAGTATAAGGTTTCATCTTGTATCCAGAGTAAACATCTATCAAACACTTATTTTTTTTTTTATTTGACATGGAAAAAGTTTGGCCCAAGCTCTGTAACATTTGGATCTAATTGCACAAAAGATTTCTTTCAATGTGGATCCAACTTTGACACTTCAGGCATGCAGCTGAAAAACTTTTTTGCACACAAGTAAGAAATCATCATTGGAAAGTTGTAGACTAACCTGTATAGTTTTTGGTGGTGCTCTGAGTTTGCAGAGCCGCTGTCTGCACTTCTGTCTGCGCTTCTGTCTGCGCTTCTGTCTGTGCTTCCATCGGCATCTGGGTTTCAGTCTGCAGGTCCGGTTGCAGCTGGATCGCCGTCGTGCCGGTCCAGTCCTCACTGGACAGTGATGTGGCAGCGGTGCTCTGTAAGTCCTGGGGGCTCAGCGTGGAGCCTCTGGCCAGGACCAGAGCACAGAGCAGGGGCCACAGCAGCATCCAGAGGTGGGCGCCTGTGCTTTGAGGGGTGGGTGACACTTTGGGAGACATGTGGTCAGGTAGTGAAGAAGAAGAAGAGGAAAGAAGGATGAGGGATTCACAGCCTCATGGTCAGTAGAGTATAAGATGGAAAGATCCTTTAGAGGAAAGTTTGGTCCCTTTTCCTGTCTTCCGCCTCTGATTTCCTCTCCTCTCCCCTTCCCTCCACTCCTCCTCTCTTACTTCTTCTTGTCTGTCCTCCTCTCCTCACTCCCTTGACGGAGAGAGGAAAGCCCCCTCTGCGACTCCACTCATGATGCTGCAAGAAGACAGAGAAGGAGAGGAATTAAAGGAGTGTGTATGTATATCCAGCTATAGTTTCCTCTCCTCTCCTCTCCTCTCCTCTCTGTCCCTCAGCTTGTGCTCTCACTGCTGACTCGGTCCGCTGCTCTCTCTCTCTCTCCCTCCCTCTGATCTCCCGCTGGGCTGACTGAGCTCTTGCATAACAGCAACTCATTCGCTGAGCTGTGCTGAGCTGGAACTCATGCAGCCTTAAGTCCTGATATTCCTGGTTGCTGCTCTTTCCCTCTCTGCCCCTTCTCACCACGTTTCCCTCTCACCCTGGAGTTTCAATGGATTGATATTGTGAAGGTGTCACTTAGACTTTTTCAGACTTATTTTTCAGACTTTTGTTTTCCAACATTTTTCAAACTTTTTTTTTCAGACTTATTTTTCAGACATTTTTTTTCAGACTTTTTTTTCAGACATTTTTTTCAGACTTTTTTTTTTTTTTGCCTTTTTCAGACATTTTTCAGACAATTTTTTTTTTTTTTTTTTACC
>CAKAOH010039127.1:131870-253727 GCA_916701665.1 Sebastiscus tertius | reverse complement strand
AGCAAATATGCTCAAATCATAACATGGCAAACTGCAGCCCAACATGCAACAACAGCTGTCAGTGTGTCAGTGTGCTGACTTGACTATGACTTACCCCAAAACTGCATGTGATTATCATAAAGTGGGCATGTCTGTAAAGGGGAGACTCGTGGGTACTCATAGAACCCATTTTCAGTCACATATCTTGAGGTCAGAGGTCAAGGGACCCCTTTGAAAATGGCAATGTCAGTTTTTCCTCACCAAAATTTAGCATTAGTTTGGAGTGTTATTTAGCCTCTTTCACGACAAGTTAGTATGACATGGTTGGTA
Source organism: Sebastiscus tertius (assembly GCA_916701665.1). NCBI lineage: Eukaryota > Metazoa > Chordata > Actinopteri > Perciformes > Sebastidae > Sebastiscus > Sebastiscus tertius. The sequence goes on along the minus strand of CAKAOH010039127.1, from coordinate 253,418 downwards.
CCAATGGATTCCTTAGGTTTTCTAGTTTCATATGATACCAGTATCTTCACTCTGAGCCCGCTGCAACCCTAAAAATTGCAAGTTGCATTAATGAGTTAAAGAAATTAGTGCCGTTAAAATGAATCTATACGTTACTATAGCGTTAACTTTGACAGCCCTGATATCTATACAACCAATGTGTTTATGATTAAATTGTTTACTAGAGCACAACGTTCTTCATAGATCTTGCCTCTTAATTTTGCTCACAAAGTGCACCAGACCGATGCATTTAACTTTAAAATGTAGGCTCTTTCTAAATGCATGTGTTTCCAAAGTCAATGAGTTTTTTGCCATAATCGAGCAGCCCCAGCACAATGCAGAAAAGTTTAGGAGTTTGACAGCACTTTGTAGATGCAGCATCCCTCAGCAGTGCACCGTCTTCTGCAAGTGAATCTTCTCTCTGGAGCAGAAAGGTTTTTTATATGCAAATAGCCAATATCAGAGATTCATATATATTTGATAGGATTCTGAAATCCAACATTATCAGTGAGCTGCGCTGTTAAGACTTGAATCAAACTTGTCCAAAGTCAAAGGCTGACAGAAATAACAGTCATCTCTCAATATTTTTAAAAAAGTTCAACAAACGTTTCACACATAATGGATTCGTGTTATTCAAGGGCAACGGCTCAGTCGAGCAAATAGATAGTAACTGTACCTGAATTTGAACTTGTGGTGTTTTTTCTGTCTCCGAATGTGGAAGACAAGTTTGGTTAGCAGTGTTTACATTTTCACTTTATAAAAGTGGTTCAGCAGTTGTCTTTCTCCGAGAACATTGCAAGAGGCGGCAGCCCATTTTATAAATTGTGTGTCTGCAAAAATGAGAAATAGGCCCAAACATTTCAGAAACTGGTTTTCTGATGTTCAGATTTGCTGATGTGTAAGAAAACAATATTTCAGTCTTTTTCTTATTTTTTCTTTTTTGTTGGGTGAAAAGTAAAGATAGTCGATGTCTTATGCACGATAGGCGTCTGCCTCGCCATACGCTCAGTGCCCTTTGTTATCGCTATGCATTTTCCTGCAGACAATAAGAACACAATGCTTCTTGACCCACTTGGACTTGGTTGCCGGAATGCTGCTTTGCGCCGGCAATGACATTTAAAATCACAATCCTCATTGTTGAAGGAGCTGAACCCTGACGCAGCCCCATCAGTAAACGGCCAAAAACAGTCTCTTTTCCTCTGGCATTTTCCATGACTGTTGCAATAGGAAACTGCTGCTATTAGAGGAAACCAGCTTCACCTCAATTAAATATCAGGAAAACCCTAAAAATGAATGTCTATAACAAATAATAATCATATTTATAACGCATTATAATGCAGTCCGGAAATTTGCAAAAGAATGTGCTAAACTATTTCACTCTGTTAGTAGTCAGATGACTCTTATGGATGTTTATGTAATGAAGCAGACTGAACATGTCTTCTGTGTAGCATCCTTGAAGCTGCTATATTCTCAGTCAGTCATTTCAAGTAACTTTCAATAACTCAGCCTTAACCTGCAGTGCACGTCTCCTCTCCTCATCCCTCTGTGTCTGTGCGAGTGTAGTCTGTGTACCTCAAAGTCATGGTTGCTGGGCCCTCTCCCCCAGAACAGCGGTGTTTTGAGGCCGCCACTCCAGCAGTGCCCGGCTGCAAACCCCATGTGTAATGCAGCCTGCGGAGGCTTCCGCTCAGCCCTTTCAGCCTGAGCCCCGCATGGGTTGCGCTTCGACGCGAGCAACGGCGACGAGGGCTCTGGCTTGGCTCATCTCCATGACATGACTCGGGAAGGAGTCGGCCTGACATTTCTCCGTTCTCGGCCGAGATGGACGGCATTCAGCTGCTGTTTTTCGGTTCAATCAAAGGCATCCATTTTTAAGCATTCTGCTATTCTACAGTATTGTTGTTTGTCGTTTATTCATTTTGAATTAATCTGCAGATTAATTCCACATCCGATACGTTAGTGGTTCTTCTTTTTCACGTCAAGGACCCCTACACTGACACAAATTAGACCCCCATTTCATAATGGGTCCCCCTTCTGGTAGAATTTTTGCTTTTTAGATGTTTATTATAGAAAGTGTATGAAACCCATGGCCAAAATAGTCATCCATTATATCATTGTGTTACTTATGGGTGGAATTATAGTGAAAATGAATTATTCCCCTTTTTGCTGGGGATCCCCTGGAACCCCACTTTGAGAACCACTGCTATATGATATAATCCACTAAAGTTAGGCACGATACAAGATAAATAAATCGAAAAATAAAAAAAATATTTGTACATACATGCAGTATTAACTTTGAATTCAAAACATCCACACACAATCACACTAGAATCCACAGCTTTTCCCCTTTACAACAACCATATAGAATACAAACAGTTGGTGCAAAGCAGGAGAGAAAACACTTACCTTAGAAAATGGATCAATGTGAGTAAACAAGTAGGAAAAAAAAATAGACATTATCTAACAAGACAGGCAAAACCTTCAGCAACTGCAACCACTCATTCACGAGGTCGCATTCTATTATTGGTTTTATTCTTCTGTAGCACATTGAAAATGACCATTTTCTTTTTCAGAGAGGAAATATTTATCTTATTCTGAATATGACTGTGTTGGTAGTGTACATGTATATGGTGTTATTGTTCATAAAGCAGCTCATCTCAGTATCAAGGTGCTCTCTTAGATTAAATAAAACTGCATTGGATAATATTACACCTACTTTACAGAATAAAAGGCATTACATTGGGTCCTGTTGAAGCCAGAAGGAAAGAATCTACTACTTATCTGCCGCTCTACTTCACACTTTGTCGTTGTATTGCAAGGTCGTGCAGCGTCGAAGTTGGTGCTATTTGGACACGCGGAATGTTCAGTATTAATAAACTTTGAATAAACAAGCGAACAGTGCTCTGTGCGGTAGCAGGTGTGGAGTTTCAGGGCTCTACAGACTGAGTCCAGCATGTCGTCCACAGCGGCACAGACCGCGGCTCATTGTCTGCCGTTCACTTTACAACCGAACTCTTCTTCACTTCCCTGGAGTCAACATGAGCGGATAGCCAACTGGAAGCACAATCAAACCAAAGTGTATTTCCCCGATGTTTTCCCACCATGAGTAACGACTTGATACTTACTTGTAACACTAATAATGTTACCGCCAGCAAAATACCTCCGCTAATTACATTCATACTCTACTTTATAACGGCAGTTGTTAAATCAAAGCCAGCAACAAATGTGCCTATTTGGAAATTACCTCCGCTAAGAGTATTTCACCGATGTTTCTGACCGTGAGTAATCGCAATTTAGGTGTGTTTTTCAGGGGGCGGTTTGGTGATTTGAGATGCTGTCGCTTTACTTTTCACCCTCTCTAACTGGGAATGTTGGCAGTGGTAGAAGAAGTAGGCCTACTCAAACCGTTTTTTCTGAAGTAAAACTATTAACTATTAATAGTAAAACAATAAAGACAGCACAGTAAAAGTCCTGCATTCTAATGTTTTCTTCAAGTGGAGAGTGAAAGAGAGGTATTATTAGCACAGTGTACTTAAATTTACTTAACATCTGTTCAAAGTGGAGCTTTCAATTCTAATAAGATGCTGCATAGTTTAAATAAAGAATAATGTACAGGGGTCCTGCTTTGCATTGGGGTCCTGCATCGCCCTGTCGGGGTTTATTTCACAACAATGACCCTCTAGCTGTACATTATCCCGCTTATTACACGGCTGCTTACTTAAGAAATCAATAATTTGACACAAAAACGGTCCGCCAGAGTCCGACAGCAGAACTGCGCCCATAGCAACGGTCTGTTATACATAGTAACGGACTGCTATAAAGAAATAACAGACCGTAGAACACCGTGATTGACCAATCAGAATCTAGTATTCAACAAAGCCGTGTAATAAAGAATAATAATGCATCATATTTTGATTGTTATATTTTGTGAGTCAAATCTGAATCTGCAACGTAACCAGTAACAGGTACACACTAAGTAGTATACAGTTGAGTTGCATTTTTACGTGCTTAGGGGCCTTTAAGGTAAGTTACTTCAGTGTGCAATGAGTGACGCCGATGTCGGCTACTTTTGAATTTTCCACAACCTGTCAAAATGACTATTGCCGGTTCAATCGGTTGGCATAAAATCAAACCGGTGTAAACTCGGACCTCCAAAACCGTAAATAGACCCAACTCTACCGTTCAGGAGTACAGGAAGTATTTCCACAGTAGGTTTGATGTGAGGTCTACCTTTTAACAGTAAAGTACACAGGGGAGTACACAGGGTACCTGCCTGTGCCCTTCATTTCCATCCCCGCCATGCTCTCTCAGCCGGTGAGAGGCACTCTGGTAAGTCACGTTGGATCTTATGTTTGAAAAGGATCCGGCAACTAGGTACTATTTCATTTTGTTTTGTTTTTTATTCTACCGTTACTATAGAAACACTGGGGGGAAATATGCCTCTTCCTCCATGCAGCTTATGGTGATGGACCATCCCCAAAACAGCAGTGTACTTTCAGTATCTCAGGCTTCCAGGTAGCTTATAGTCATGCATATTATGTTATTTTTATCCTAGTTAATCTCTCTGTCCACTTATGTCTGCATGAACGAGAACAGTGCAATATTTAATGAGGACTATACATGCTTGTGAAAAGCTTTGGCCTTCATACCGACTTGTCACGGAGCATAGAAGAGCCCTCCATGTTCCCCACTGATGCCCTTATTATCTGCAGCAGCCACGCACGAGGAGAGCGCAAATGTATTGATTGTTGATATCCTCAAATAGCAGGACTCAAGGGAACTGTTACAGAAATGTAATGTCTAATGCATGAGCAAGAATTGGAATGTTTTCATATTGAATGGAAAAATACATGAATGTTATATTTAAATCCTGTATTTTTCTGTGTGGAGCTCGGTGGTGACGAGCAACAGCCTCGGGCTTTTTGTCACTTTTTTTTTTTTTTACTGTGGTGTTTGGTCAGGAAAAAGGAACATTTTTTGTGCATGAATAGACACACACAGACACACACACACACACACACACACACATACACACACAATCTCATACACACGGCAGTATATAACAGAAAGAACATATTTCATACAGGGTTGACCTCCATCTAGTGGCAGAACTGATTCCACTTGAAACGCATTTAGATTAATGACTGAGTCCCTGTAACATCGACACAGTGGTGAAACTCAACTAGACTAGAGCGGGCTACAGACAGTAGATAGACTAGAACACAATAGAATAGAGTAGAACAAAGTAGAACAGAGCAGAATAGAATAAAATAGAACATAAGAGAATAGAATAGAGCAGAATACAATAAACTAAAAAATGATAGAATGGAATACAATAGACTAGAACATAATAGAACAGAGCAGAATATAATAAAATGGAACATAATAGATTAAAATTAAACAATAGAATAGATTACAACATAGTAGAACAGAGCAGAGCAGAGTAAAATAGAACATAATAGATTAAAATGAAACACAATAGAATAGAAAACAATATAGTAGAGCCGAGCAGAATAGAATACAATAGAACATAATAGATTAAAATGAAACATAATAGAATAGAATACAATAGAATATAGTAGAACAGAACAGAGTAGAATAAAGTAGATTATAATGAAACATAATAGAATAGAATACAACATAGTCGAAAGGTGTAGCATAATTCATTAAGCGCCACCAAATCATAGTGCAGCCTATCGCAAACTGTTGGTAATTTATAGGCAAAGTAAGTTTATTTCTGCAGCACATTTCTGCTACAAGTCGATTCAAAGTGCTTTTACATAAAACCATCAAAAGCAGCGAGACAAAGATTATAAAAGGACATTTAAATAGAATTAAAAACAGTCACTAAAGAGCCAGGAGAATAGAAAATAAAATACAAGAATAAATATTACAGTGCAGTGTAAGAAATTAATAATTATCTGATTTATAGAGAGAGTCTCTAAAGAATCGTGTTTTTTTTTCATTTCACCTTTATTTATCAGATATTTCATTTAATTAAAAAATGATAACTCTCCGGTAAATGACCAAGTATTTAATTAAGGGGAGGATGGAGGAGTACAAAAATTCACAGCTGCCATGACATTTTAAATGCAATTATTTCGAAGTCGACAATGTAAATATCAATTATAGCCATCAAAGTTATAAGAAAAGTTTCATTATAATGGGATGAAATGAAAGAAAAATCCCTTTTTACATAGCACAACTAATGATGTGGTGGTGTTTTAAAGAATGATTTGACCCTGTTGCTCTAATTTAACCTTTAATTCAACATTTATTTAACAAGGTAAGTCTCGTTGTGGTTGGAAACCTCTTTTGCAACGGAGTCCTGGCCAAGACTGCATCGTAAAAGCTCGAGTCCAGTAATTAGTCCGCTCCCTCGACCTCGTTATCCCAACACAGTCCTTCCTTATCGAAAGTTTTTGACTTAATGTAGTGGCCGTTTCACCATGCTCCAAGTTCCTAGGCCACTTACTCTGCAGAGTATCTCAGTTATGACTCGTGTTCCAATTTTTCCAATTTCAATCCTCTTTTGTGACGACCCAGTGCACTCACTGGAAGCAGGGAAAACTTGACCGAGGGTTTATTTGAGAATCAGTTACAACATTACAGAAGGTGATTTCCATCAAAGTTACATCTCGCCCAGTTCACTACCGACTTTAACGCATTAACGCAACTTGCGATTTTTAGGTTGTTTCCAAGCTTGAGTAGCCTAAAGATACTGGCATCATATGAAACTAGAAACCCGAAAGAATCCATTGGTACCAACCATGTCATACTAGCTTGTCGCGAAAGAGGCTAAATAACGCTTCAAACGTGTGCTAAATTTTGGCGAGGAAAAACTGTCATGGCCATTTTCAAAGGGGTTCCTTGACCTCTGACCTCAAGATATGTGAATGTAAATGGGTTCTATGGGTACCCACGAGTCTCCCCTTTACAGACATGCCCACGTTATGATAATCACATAGTGTTTGGGGCAAGTCATAATCAAGTCAGCATACTGACACACACAACAGTATTTTGGGAAATAGGCTTAATAGCTTTCTTTCTGATGTGAGATGAAAAGATTGATATCAATCTTTTCATCTCACTCTGAGCAAGAAATCAAAAAAGCCTATTTCTGAAAACGTGGAGCTATTCTTTAAAGAGGCCCTATTATGTGTTTTTCCCCTTTCCTTTAGGATGTTATATAGTTTTTGTGCATGTAAAAGGTCTGCAAAGTTACAAAGCACAAGCTCCACGCCAATGGGAGTTTGAAGTGCTGGAACAGAGGGGGAAAAGAGGTGCTGCTGCACAGCCAGTATGAGAAAAACCCTCAGGAATCCATTGGTACCAACCATGTCATACTAGCTTGTCGCAAAAGAGGCTAAATAACGCTCCAAACTTGTGCTAAATTTTGGTGAGGAAAAACTGGAATGGCCATTTTCATAGGGGTCCCTTGACCTCTGACCTCCAGATCCGATCTGAATGAAAATGGGTTCTACGGGTACCCACGAGTATCAGACAGACTCTACAGACATGCCCACTATATGATAATCACATGCACTTTGCGGCTTTAACTATGGACAATCATGCGATTAATTGCGATTAAATATTTGAATCGATTGGCAGCCCTAGTTAAGATATTAACATAAGGCTAAAGTGAGCAAAGGAGTCATTTACCATGGCGTTTAAGATGATTCCTTCAGATAACTTGGAGTCTTTCTGTCCCATTTCTGTCCATACATTAGGAACAGACAGCAGATACTGTATATGTCCTGTGATCTGAGATAAAGTTTGCTCTGTGAAGTAGGTAGAGAGATGATGGAAGTTCGTCCAGAATGACATTAGAAATAAACGTATACGGATGACTTACCCAACTTAATCAACAGGAAGTAACTGAATGCAGAATTTACTGTGATCGCAATGGAGGGTTAAAACGATTCTGTTTTTTGTGATTCAAACCCAACATCAAATAAAAGTTGGTGAACTCATTTCCTGCAGCAGCACTGACCATGAGTGATGAAAGGTCTCGAAAAGCGAGAGAAGTGGTGGACATGGGTGCAGGCATTCCAAGCTTACATGACACCACAAAGGAACACTGTAATGTAATTTTATTTTCCCATTTTCCTGTATCCAAAACAACAAAATGGCCTTTCCTCATATGAAGTGAAGACAAAGTCATCACCGAGAGTTCCAAGCTCTATTTGGTCCCGCCGCCGTCTCATTAGCTCATTCAATTTACAATACTAACACGTCGTTTGAGCTTCAGTATAGAACAGACAGTTCAAGCATGAAATGTAGAGCTGTTCTCTTTCAGAGTTAATTTGTGAACTCCTTCGAATGGTTTCTGTCTTCATTTGCTCAACTTCTTTCTTAAAATAACTCATAACAATGTTCACATTGACTGAATTTGCTTCCACAAGTTTTCTGTCAAACAGACTATGTATGCATGCCTAAATGTGTTAATTAGCCATTCCATTATATTGTTATGCAATAACCACTGCAGTCTAGTCCTGCTAAAATAGCAACCACAACTGAAAATGTGCCGTCAGTCCTGTGGGGTTTCTTTGCAGACAAGATTTACAATCTTGTACTTGTTATTCATTCACATTGTACCTTTTTCTGTGCAGCAGTTAGAAGCGACAAACAGCAGTTCGGAGCTGACAACAATTCCCATAACAGAGCTCAATGTTATCTCTAAACCAGGGATAGTCGGTGTGCATGACCAGTGTGATCATTAGACCTGAAGAGGGTATTATTTCTTGAGCAGCAATTCATTACATAGTTGATGTGGAAAGACTTGAAACAATGAATAATAAAACAAACGTGATAAGCCTGAGGTGTCCTCACTTGAATATAAGTTTATTACAACTAGGGCTGTCAATCGATTTAAAATATTTAATCGCATGATTGTCCATAGTTAAACGCAAATTATTCACACATTTTTTTATCTGTTCAAAATGTACCTTAAAGGGAGATTTGTCAAGTATTTAATACTCTTATCAACATGGGAGTGGAAAAATATGCTGGCTTTATGCAAATGTATGTATATATTTATTATTGGAAATCAATTAACAACACAAAACAATGACAAATATTGTCCAGAAACCCTCACAGGTACTGCATTTAGCATAAAAAGACCTCTTTGAGAATGACCACTCCAGTTTTTCTTCACCAAATTTAGCATATGTTTGTAGCGTTATTTATCCTCTTTCACGACACGCTAGTATGACATGGTTGGTACTAATGGATTCCTTAGGTTTTTTTCTAGTTTCATATGATTCACTCTAGCCAAAAACTGTGGAATGTACCACCAATTTGCTAAAATCCCCAAATTCTAACACAAAATATGATAATGCATAATACATGAGCTCCGTGTCGTTAGTGGTAGTAACAGCACTGCTTCTGGAAAATAAATTGAATAGAAGACCACATGCATCTGTGTGGAAAATAGGGGTGCTGAGGGTGCTGTAGGCCTATTGTTTAACTACAATGGAAACAAACATATTATTCAAATGTTTTTAGCAGACGCACGGGATGGCAAGGATCAAGGTGCTGTAATTCATCAATATGATATTATGTCTTGCAAAAGCAGTACATAATATCTCTGATGAAAGTGGACTTATTTTCTGACCCTATCACCCAAAATGTACAAATCCTTGAACAAAACACTCAAGGTGTTTCAGTTAGTCTTTTTTTTTATTAAATCAACCTTGTTTAATGAATATAACTCGTCAGCTAAGCGCCAAAAAATATGGATATTTTGTTAGATAAAAAACATGTTAATGATTTTTGGAAATTATTACATCTATCTTTTTCTAATAAATTTAGACTTTTGGACTTGGAAATGTTTGCTTCACATGAGTTGTAAATAATACCAATACTTGGTATTACTATTACTAAGTATTAATATTACTATTACTAATACTTACCACTGGAAGCTAATTCTACAAATAGTATACCACTAATAATAATAGTGTAGCCTGAGCTTCATCTGCAACTGTGCAGAAATACTGGGTTTAAACAGAATGTGGCCTACTAAATAGCAATATATATATATATATATATATATTTAAATACTTTTATATACAGACTTTTGTAGAAAAGTGTGTTATGATTTTAGTAATACATGTGCAAATTTAATTTCGACAGCCTCAGATCAGCCTGTCATCTTTTGTGCCCGCCTAAGGAGGCCCCAGACCACTGCTCTAAGGGATAGCAAGTTTTCTCTTTAAGCTTTTTGGGCGTTATCTATAGTGATAATAATGGTCAAAAATGATGAAAATTTGCAGTTTAAAGTAAAAAAAACTTAAAATTTTCTTGGGGAAGGACCCTCATATTAAAGAAGAAACCTTTATTTGTCATAGTACATACAGGTGATACATAATATTTGACCTCTGCATTTAACCCATCCTTAGTATTTTTAGGAGCAGTGGGCTGCTGCAAGCGCCCGAGGAGCATCTTGGGGTTTTAGTGTCTCGCTCAAGGACACTTCGACATGCAGTCTGTAGGAGCCAGGGATTGAACCGCCAAGCTTGCGGTTAAAGGATGACCCGCTCTACCCACTGAGCTATAGCCGCATAATTCCCACATTCCCCATACCCCAACGCTGCACAGCAGCTAAGCCCTGAACATTTGTGTAAAAGGCTGTTAATAACTATTCAATATAAATGATCCTGGCCATTCAAATTAAAGATAAACACATGATTGTCGCGCAGCATTTAGTATAATGTCATTATATAGACTGACTTTCTCTCAGCACCCTCAACTCTGACTGAGTGACTTCTAGCATCCCTGACCACATAATTATATTCTGGTAAATCCGCCTTAGTATACTCTCGTATATAAGATCCCCAGCCTATAGCAGTAAAGCGTGTGCAGTGAACAAACACAAACATTACATTCAGTTACAAAGAGTAACAATAAACACAATGCGCTGACAAAGCTCAGTGAATATATACGCCCTGGGAATCCCTTTTCAGGAAAGCGTCAGCAGCGTTTTGCAGGTCACCTACGTCCCCTGAGTACTCCTGTGGGAGACAGAAAGAAAAATGAGTACAATAATCGCTAAAGCGTATCCTTGATAATGGTGTTTATCTTTAAATAGTGTGTAATAGAATAGAGACAGATATTTTAATGGGAGCTTACATTGTGCTTTGCTTTTATCTCCTTAACTTCTCTCAGCACAGGATCCTGCTCTAGAAATGGATATTGAGGATATTTAAGCTACAAATAGTAATGCAAATATGTTAGATATATTTAATGCATGATTATATTCAAAGAAATGACAAGTTGCCTTACTGTGCCGTTTCCACCACTTTCTCGCCAATATGGCCAAGCCCACAAGGAGCATCACAGTAGCACACACCAGCAAAGACTCCAAGATCAGACTAAAACACAGACAAGAACACAGTGCTAGTTCAGTTTACTATACTGCATCTGTTCTAACATGTAGGGCTGGGACGATTCACCTATCTCTAGATTCGATACTATGACGATACTTGGTTGCCGATTCGATATGTATTGCGATTTTTAGGTATTGCGATTCAATATTGCAATTTTTGTTAACTTTTTTAACACTAGACCATGGGGTAAAAGTTGAACATTACACTTCTAGGGACTTTTACTTAGGAAAATATCTAAATTAATCCAGTAATAATGTTTGATTTTCAGCATGTATATAGTCAGAGATGTCCTGAAGTCAAATATATCAGTAATTGTCAGGAATTATTTATTAAAAAAAATTCAAGCAACCCAAAAATCTAAGAATAAAGACATTTCCCTCACAAATTAGTGGTATTTCCTTTTTAATTTATAAGGGTGATGTGATGTTTTATATTTCTGGTGAATATTCCAATCAATCTTATTTCTATATATGTATTTTGTATATACAGTTCCCTTTGTTAACACCTTATTTTGAAAACCAGACGTAATAACATGTGTATACTTCTGCTAACTTCGCCAAGTCCGTCGCTAGCTCTCCCGTCAGCTCTGTTCTCTTTATACATCCATCGTCAGCTCCATCGGGGCCGTTTGAATGCATATAACATAGATGTTAGTATATGGGTGCTCTACAGTTGTAGCATCGGCCGATGAGAGTGACGGCTGGCTTGACCGCACGTTACCGCAACACGATAACGTTTCCTGTCCATGACGGAGTTAGCATGCAGCTTTAGCCGTGATTTCTATCTCTGCTCCTCCTGACAATGTGTGAAACCCAAAGTGTTTCCATACTTTGCTGGATGTGTAGTGTTTACCAAGTTGGATTTAAAACGTGAAGGTGCAGGTCGTATCCAGGCAGACCCTCCACCGTTTTCTGCTTTTTAATTTCGGCTCACGGCGGGTTTGGTTGAAGGATACAGAACAGATATGACGTTTCATTACTCAAATAAAAGCAGTAACTTCCTTTTACCTCTGCATAGACTCAAATGAAGCAAATATATCCATTCTGGCATTAAAAAATAAATTTCAAAATCATAAAAAAACAAAAATCGTGATACATAGGTGGATTTTTTCCCACCCCTAGTAACATGACAGATTTAAATCACAAGCATAAAGTAATGCTTCACTGTTACCTGTGACTGGACTCCTTAGTGACGGGTTTGGGTAGAGGCAGGTACACACCAGACTGACTCCGTTTAGGTGGGGATGTCACAGACACTGCTGCTGAAATTATGGATATTGCAGCTGAAAAATAATGTACTATTTATAAGCAAGAGTGATTGTAGCAGCACCCACAGAGTTCATAACGTCAATATTCTTTGATAAGTGACTCATGATAATCAATACCTTGTACAGCTGGAGACCTAGGAGTCCCTGCCGTCTGTCACAAACACATATTGATCCTTAAAGCTGCTTTTGGCTACTTCTCATTTCAGCAGCTGCAGAGTGATGTGGGGAAAAGGCCCCGTACTTGCAGATTTGTGCCTCTTTTCATACCTACATTGTCTGGCTTCAATAGTTTTTTAATAACATGCGGGAGTTTCAATTGGCAAGTCAGATCACCATCTAAACAACTCCCCATAGTACACTGATTTGTCTGGCTTCCACCCACTAGGCTTAACAGATTTTTAATAGATGTTTCCCAGGCAGAAATTTCATAGTGAAAACTGAGCTTGTGAGATTTGGGCTGGCTTTGCGAAGCTCATGGTTTAGGATGATTTAAAAAAAAAAAAAAAAAAAGTATTTTTAAATCAATATTTATGAGTCAAATGAGTATGCATAATGTGAAAGTGGTTACTAATAGTGGCAAACTCACAGATAATTACCACTCAACTCTGCAGTTCCCCTCAGCTTAATAGAGTGCTGCAGGGATGACGTATTTTTGTAGGCCAAACAGGAAGTTAGCATCGCCCCGTTTCCCTTGACAAAAAGCCAATGGGATTTTTCCATTGGAGTTTGGATTATTGCAGAAAATAAGCTCTGTGGCAAACAAAATTTTATGATACTAACACGTTTTGTTCAGCAAGATAATCTTCACAAATGAGTTTCATGATTTTTGAAGCGTCAATACAATCACCAGAAGTAAAAAGCTAACATTAACGGCTATAAATGAACAACGCCACGGTCGCATGACTTCAATATCACCACCACTAAACTAAAGGCGGACTAGTGTTCGGCTTGATGACGTTTATTGTCCCCGACAACCTCTGTAGTCTCATTTAGCCACTTGTTAGCAACCGCCTTTTTTAAGACATGTAAAAGCTTCAAAACTGGGGTATTTACTGACCTATTTTATGTTGTAGAACAAAATGTTAAAATCTTATGTTAACCACAGACCTTATTTGAAGCATCTAACTTCCAGATGGGGGAACCGGAAGTGTAAACATGCTATATCATTTCCGGGTTTTAGGACTCATTTCCTGCAGCACTCTTGAGAATTTTAGTGTCTTTAAGCTCATTGTTTTGGTTTCTCAGCCCACAACTTTTATTGTTTTGTTCACTCTCATGGCTCTCATGAATGTTGTTTCCAGCCAAAGCTGGTGAACATAGTGGCGCATGCAGCAGCTAATGAACTGGATATTTTTCTCCTGAGTTGGTGGAAACCAAAACTAAGCTAAAAGGAGAGTAAATATTGGTATTCACCAAGGGGCCAGAAACACAATTTTAATGCAATGCTAACTTTGCTCCATGGATGCGTAAATAGGCTCTTTTCTAAAACTTCTGGTATTTCAAATGCATGAGGTGATAATATGTAAATGTTGTGTTTGCTTGCTCCACTGCCCCCAAGTGCCAAAAAATCTATCAATACAGGTTTAAATAAAAATCTTGCCTAGTAAAGCTTCAACAGTGACTACATTTACAAGCACAAAATATTCTGTTTTTGCCCTTAAACAGAAAGAGAGAATATTCCTACTTAGCTGTTTACATGGCTAATGAAAATGAATATTCCACTAATATTCCTGTTAACATGTAGCTGTGCATACTCCGATTGGAGTGCGAACACAGCCTCCCTCTTTCATTCCATCAACCACCAAAGGTGTTGCGATATTTGTTCATATCGAAAAACATGTTAATATCCAAGTCTTTCATAATGTTTCATAAAAGTAGGTGTGCTTCTCCTTCCGACCAGAAATGTGGGCTTTTCTTTTGGGCGTGCATCTCTGCAAACCGTCGGCTAGTTGGTTTGTGTACAATGTACAGAGCTGGACGTATACATGTCCACAGAATGCCCCTAAAACCTGAATAATATCGGCATATCCCACATGTCTAAAAGGGAAAATGCTCCATATGGAATTAAGCCTAATTCATAATATCCAAATGTCATATATTGTCATATTCTGAATAATAGTGGAATATTAGTGTGCATGTAAACGTAGTCAATGAATCAAATCTGAATGCTCACTAACTTGTCTTGATTCCCATTGAATGCAAAGGATAATTTATGTACATTTCTCATTTCAAGCGTTCTTTGTCAACCTACTAGTCGTGGATCGGGGTGTGACCTGCACGTGCACGGACACCTGCTGCTGTCCTGCAGAACACCAGTACCAGCCGTTATCTCTCATCTGCAGCTTCTTTAAGGTTATAGTGAAAGTCCTAGTTCTGTCATCTCTGATGGCCACTGAAGTGTCTTCGTAGCTCCCTTCAGAACCAGTCTGCAGACAGGAGCTCCAGTCTCCACTCCGACACCACTTCTTTTCACTTTCTCTGTTGGCAAGCAGTCACAGGGGAGTCAGTGAAGGCTGACTGTCCATCAGAGTTCAGCTTGAATTGAAGATTTTGAACAAAGAACCATGTTTCTCAGGTTGCTGTGGCTCTAGGAATGTTGTTTTAAAAGTGAGGATTCCACATGGTCGGATGGTAAACAGGTAAACTGACACATGTTATGACAATTGTAATAAGATGAATGGGACAATACATTACCTGTATCTCTCACTGTAGTTGCATTCAACTGTGACACTACTCCCTTCTTCCCCACTCAGCCGGCTGTTGACCACTGACATACCTGCACGAAAGGAATCAATTTATAATACACCCTTAAATTTGTCATCTAAGCATGAAATGGACATCAATTCTAGTTAAACATCACTCCATTACCGCAGTGTATTATTGGGTATTATTAGATTATTATTCAAAGAATTTTAACATTATCATGATGTGTTCAAATGTAATCTAATTTAATCAAAATTATTTTTGGGAGAGAAATTTACAAAATAAAATTAATAACTATAGTTGTTTGAAATTGTTTTCACAGGAATATAAAATAGATAGTTATCATCCTAACACTAACGTTACTCTAAGAAGCTTATAATACAGAATTAAAACTACTAATGCCAATCAAATCAAAGCAAATGTTTAAATAAAAATACAATAGTGTATTTCCTAATTATTTGAATTGTGTGTTTTCATGTGGAAAAGAGATAAATAATTACATATTTTTATTCTGTTAATGTCACAGTTAAGGAAGGCTGTGTTAGGTTGCGTTAAATTGCCTTTTCTATGTTGTTTTTTTACATACATTTATATTTGGGCCACCAAATTTAGGGACTTGGTGGCCCGTAGCCCATACACAAGGCAAACTCTCACGAGCTTGTTCAGGTTAGGCATCAATCTCGAATAGTTAAGGTTAGGGTAGGTTGTCGGGCAGCTAGTCTCGCAAGACTTTTTGCAGATCTCAGATCAGATTTTGCAGATTGCGGGCTCCCTTCTAGACCGGGCCAGTGCTTAAAAATATTAGCGTCAATCCCTGATTACTCACCATGAATGACCGAGATGTAGGTGAAAGCGACATCATCGGATTGCCACACGTCGCCTATCTCCACGGCACACATGTACCACCCAGAGTCGTCCTCCTTCAGGTTGCTCATGGTCACAGTGAACACCTGCTGGACCGGGTCGTCAAAGATCCTCACTTTCTTCTGCTCCGCCGGATCGGCCGAACGGGGCTCATCTGTTCGAGCTAAAGTGGTGCAGAACGTCTTCATCTTCCCCCGACACCAGTATTTTACATAGCTGGCATGCTGAGGCTCATAAATGCACGGGACTGTGAGGGATTGACCCTCCATGACTGCGATGTCTACCTCGGTGGTTACCCTGCAGTGGAAGGCTGATGGAAAGTGGAGATGATTGAATGTTGAACTTAAACTTTCAGTCAAAACAGACTCACAGTTGACATTTCTAATCTATGACTGAGGAACGGTGAAAGTGGCCTGGGGCAACACGTGTACTGCATTTATGGTTTCGGTTTCCTTTGTAACAAAACACTACTTAAACCTCCCTCTCCATACTTCTTATTTCAAAATTGGATTATCCCTCTATAATAGAGATTTGGGGGGGACAAATATAACAGGCTTTTTGGAGACTTGACAAAATAAACATCAAACATAGTCTTGCCAAGGGGCAAACTGCACAGAAGCTTGGAAGATTAAACAAAAAAACAACAACACAAAAGCCTTCTCGGGCTCCCGCAGAAAATAACATTAACAACCTTTCTAGTCTGTTTTCAACAAATGATTAATACAGAAGTAATAAAATAATAAAAGGAAGTGAAGCATAAGAATATGCCAAAAGCACATTGTTAAAGTGAGGGGGCGGCATCAATAACATTTATCATTCTAAGAGCTCTTTCTACATCAATTATCTGCATACAAAAGCGGCTACAAAGGCATATTGTACAACTTGTGGAAGCATATGATCTCACTTATTACCTGGGATCCATGACAACAGGATGAGGGCGAGTATAAACGGTAGCATGTTTCGCCGTCACTTTGAGGTTTACCAAGTTAACTCTCTCTCTCTCTCCCGCTTGTTGAAACACAGACTCCAGTTTCCTGAATGTCCATTTCCCTGTGGTCATGTGACCATAAATTGGATCCAGATGCTCCAGATTTTAACCATGTGGGTGCCAGTTAGATGTTAATAGTTAAGGAATAATTTACGTAAACACTGTGGCACGACTTTCGGACAGTATTTATTTTTCTCAGCTCATAAAACGTTAAAAGGGTTGGGGGTGGATGAGAATTACAAAAATCAATAAAAAATAGTTGTATTGTAGGTGACCCATCTGCTAACGTCTTCATCCACAGAGGATTCATTTATTTATTTACTTTCTCAGACACTCCCTGTCTGGACTAAACCTCCCAAATTCCACAGAAATCAAGACCTTAGGGGAATAGTATTTTGGGAAATAGGCTTAATAGCTTTCTTACTGATGTGAGATGAAAAGATTGATATCAATCTTTTCATCTCACTCTGAGCAAGAAAGCAAAAAAAGCCTATTTCTGAAAATGTGGAGCAATTCTTTAAAGAGGATCTATTATGCTTTTGTGCTTTTCTCCTTTTTCCCTTTAGTGTGTTATTTAGTTTTTGTGCATGTAAAAGGTCTGCAAAGTTACAAAGCACAAGGTCCACACCAAAGGGAGTTTGAAGTGTTGGAACAGAGGATGAAAAGAGATGCTGCAGCACAGCCTGTATGGGAAAAATAAAGTGTTTTTTGAACATAAAAAAAAAAATGTTTTAACGCCACTAATTTCTTTAACGCATTAACACAATCGATCTTTCGGAAGTTGTACCAGTTGTGTCAGTTTTAAAGCTAGAGTGAAGATACTGGCATCATATGAAACTAGAAAACCTAAGGAATCTATTGGTACCAACCAAGCTTGTCGCGTAGTAGGCTAAATAATGCTCCAAACTTGCACTAAATTTTGACAGCTGTTGTTGCCTGTTGGGCTGCAGTTTGCCACGTTATGATTTGAGCATATTTGTTATGCTAAATGCAGTACCTGTGAGGGTTTCTGGACAATATCTGTCATTATTTTGTGTTGTTAATTGATTTCCAATAATAAATATATACATACATTTGCATAAAGCAAGCATATTTTCCCACTCCCATGTTGATAAGAGTATTAAATACTTGACAAATCTCCCTTTTAGCGATATTTTGAACAGATAAATAATGTGCGATTAATTTGCGAGTAATTGCGATTACATATTTTAATCAATTGACAACCCTAGAAAAAAAACAAAAATAAAAGTATGCACCTAAAAATAGACATAATAGGTTTTCTTTAAACTTTGGCCTGAAAGTTTAAGCATGTCATCTTTCCTCTTATATCTCCTGCTGTTTTTTAATTTCAGTGTTGGCCATCTTTTTAATAACCTATTCTCCCAAGCAGCCAAATGCTGAGTGCCTTCCCTCCGCGGATGCAGAGGATTCATTTGGCAGGCTGCAATGAAATTATTCGATTTTGATGCCTGAAAACTTTTGGATTCGGTCCAGTCTTCATTTGTCGGATTAAGCTCCTACACACAGCCCCCTCAGCCACTGAATTAACAAACAATTGTTCCAAGCCTCCCAATTTGCTCTGCGACGGGTGTCAAGGATGTCCCTAAAGTCCCCTTTTTGCTTTGACTGCAAAAGCCTTTTATGGTCATCCATTTCCTGGAAAAAAAAAAAACAGCAGGCAGAACCCAGAATTGAAAATGAACATATTCCTATGACAGTCCAGGCAGATTTGAGAATCGAAACTTAGCTTTCCCAAAACTAATTATTTACAGACATTCAAGCTCCCTGCCATATCCCAATACCCTGACATTCCCTTCAGCTTTACAAAGACTGCTTTACACATCTGTCTCTCTGTTACAAGAGACTTTAAATGTATTTTATTTTGGCGAATTGCTGCATCAAACTAAGCAAAATTAAGGAGAACTTTCCTCCCTTCTCACAGAGCTTGTAAACCTGATTGAAATGTTTGGGAAGAAAAGGTCTTCTATCAGTCTCTCTGCCAGCATTCTGCTTTGGAAAACTCTTCATGTAATGTAATGATACGAAACCATACTGTATGTATGGCTTTAATAAAATGGTACCATGATGCCTCCTAATGTTTGTTTTTATTATTGGGGGTGGTAATATAAAATATGTAGTGTTTTGAATACATAGTACTTTAATTTGAAGGTACTTTATACTTCTACTCCACTGCATTTCAGAGGGAAATATTGTACGTTTTACTCCACTTTATTTATTTGACAACTTTAGTTAGTTTGCAAATTAAAGGGATATTTCGGTTGTTTTATGAGGTGCTTATTCCATAGTTAGTGTATTTTCTACATTTTTGGGTGGCTAAAATATGTTTTGCTGCCGGCCCCATCCACAGCAGTATATTGCTTTGCTTCCATGCGGTAACTCCTGTCTGCTTCTCCAAGCTGGGAGCGTGCCGACAGTCGTCTACTGTAGGTAATACACTGACTACGGATACCTTAGTACAGTACCTCATACAACCCCACTTCAAAACACCCAAACTATCCCTTTAAGACTTTAAAAACCTATAATGAGAGCATGATATAAAATAGCTAGAATCAGCTCCACCTGGACCAATCACAACACTAAAATGTGGCTTACACATAAAATCACCAGTGATATTATACAATAGTATAATATATAACAATATAACTGTAACACAGGCTGTTTTATCTGAATCGTGGGTACTGTTAAACTAAGTAAATGTTGCTGAGAATACTTATGTGTGTATATTTAAGTATTGTTTTGAATACAAGACTTGTAATGGAGTATTTTTAGAGTGGTTTTGCTACTTTTACTTGAGTAAAGGATTTGAATACTTCTTCCACCACTGACAGGAAGTAGTTTCCAGCTACCTTTACCTAGCCTGTACGCAGAACAAGACATTTAATGAGTGACTTAAAGGAACAATGTGTAGCATTTAGGGGAATTTATTGGCAGAAATAGAATATAATATTAATAGGTATGTTTTCTTTCATGTATAATCACCTGATAATAGGAATTGTTGTGTTTTTGTTGCCTTAGAATGAGCCGTTTATATCTACATACAGAGCGGGTGCTCTTCACGGAGCCGGCCGTCATGTTTCTACAGTAGCCCAGAATGGACAAAACCAAACACTGGCTCTAGATAGGTGTGCATCTTCAGGTTTTGGTGTCGGCCACCGTAGCTCTCCTACACATTTGGCACATGGGAGAAGTTTCACTTGTTTGCAATCCGCAACCTCACTGCTAGATGCTGCCAAATCCTACACACTGCACCTTTAATAACGGTTAAAATGTTTAGAACCTCTTCACGAAATGTGGTTTCCCCAGCTCCTTGTTTGGATTCTTTCAGGTCAGATATGTCCAAAATCTAGTCTCTGTTCCCAAATCACCATTCTAAGCCTGTAGCTTTATGCTAACCCCTTTTCACTGGTGCTAATGTTATCCATTTATTATGTAGAGGTAGGCAGATAGAATACCCCCTCTGTCTGCTATTAAATCAGCATGAGGAAGATGTAGATGACCTTTACCGAAGAATCCTGGGATGCCAAACTTTATTCAGTCTGTTTTTCATCTCAGTATGCAAGGCAGTTTCATATCCAGTTCAAACTGGCTCGCACACTCGAGACCAAACTAGCTAAAGCGTACCCCTCAGGTCACTGCAGTCGTTGACAAATGTTAAGTGGCTCTGCACAGTCACAAGCAACCGAGCTGGAATGTGTTTCCATCAGGTAGTCCAGAGCAAGTAATAGAAGCGAACCCTCTCATTGCTCTGGGGTGTGATGTTCTTGCTTTCCCGTCTCTTAGCTTGATAGGCAGTAGGCCTGTCGCTCACACTTGCTCTCATTGGCTCAAGAGTATGCTGTAGTCTCAGCTCTTCAATTTAAAAAAAAAAAAAAAAAGATGCAATCTGTGGGGTTCAAAAAAGTTCCACAAGGGATGGAGCCCTTTCCAAGCAATTTTGCTAAGTTATATTTGTTGTCCCGTCAACCTTTAAAGGTTCTTTATTCGATATCCAGAACATTAATATTGCAGCAAACACCTATTTGCTATGTAAAGATGTAGAGGAGTAATGTCTACCTGAGCGGAGAATGAAGTCTCTCTCCCTCTGTGTTGTAATTTGAGCTTCTCCGTGCTTTGTTTACATAGCTGGCTGACCACACATGGCTTTTTAGTGCATGTTAGTGCATGTGAGCGCACCCCACTGGCTAGCTCACTGCCGCTGCTCTGCACTGCTCTCATACGGCAGTTACAGCTGATAATGGCATCCTGACAGACGGCGCGGAAGCGTAGCTCCCACCCTCTGGTTCACCCCCAGGTTAACACTGTTAGCTCTGTCAGCATGGTTGCCATTGTTTTCACTGTTAGCACTGTTAGCTGCGAGCCGTCGCCATGTTGAGAGCCATGCGGAGGCAATAGAAATGCTCCCAATCTCGCATTTAGCACCTTTAAACATATTTTTCTGTAGCCAATTCCAAATATAGCATGCAGCTCCCCAAACCCTGATGTAAAAAGTCCTATATTTGATGCTGTAATATGACTATATAGACATCACCCCAATAAAGTAGGGTTAGAGGAGTACACTGTCTGATATTTTATGTAATGAATGTATTTAATTTGGGAAGTTTGCTGGAGCTGTTGCCCCCACGACCCGAACCCGGATAAGCGGTTGAAGATGGATGGATGGATGTATTTAATTTTGTATGTTCAAATATGAGAAATATGACCATATGGCCTTATCAGTTGTGAACTTATTTTAATGATACCTGTCCACACTCATTTAGAGAATACCATGCATTCCAAAGATTTATTACACGGCTTCGTTGAATACTCGACTCTGATTGGTCAATCATGGCGTTCTACGGTCTGTTATTTCTTTATAGCAGACCGTTGCTATGTATAACAGACCGTTGCTATGGGCGCAGTTCTGATGTCGGACTCTGGCGGACTGTTTTTGTGTCAAATTATTCATTTCTTAAGTAAGCAGCCGTGTAATAAGCGGGATAATGTACAGCTAGCGGGTTATTGTTGTGAAATAAACCCCCTCAGGGCAATGCGGCCCCGCATGGACCCCCAACCTCTTGCTGTACATTATCCTTTACTTAGATACTTAGATTATATAAAACAAGTCTATTGTGTTTTGTTCAAGAACAGCTTCATTATTCTCATGGTCACCATTTGAGTTGTTTTTATTTCTTCTCAGTGCAAAAAGGGAATGATGTAGAGACTTTTATATCAAAAAACAATGCACGAAATCAATCATTATCTGTAAGAAAATTGTACTGCATCGTGTTTGACAAGATGCGACTAATTCACTGTTTATGGTGGGATGTGACTCGGTGGCACAAACGAAAGATGTAGCATCGTGTCTTGAAGGGGAGATTTCATAACTTCTCTCGTCGTGATCTATGAAGAAAAAAAGAAAAGGTTGAGTTAGTGACACAGACGTTATGGGAGCAGTTATTTAGAAGCAAATGAGAAACAGGAGAATGCAGCATGCACTTTCCAAGTCTAAAAGTTCAATAACGCTAGCAAAGCAAAAGCAATATGTGGTATCGTGTGGATCTCCCCAGAGAAGCAACACTGGAGTCTGTATTATCACATGCACTATCTGGAGTTGTTCGGTTAATGTGTCTGAGAGCACCCAAAGGACAAGAGTATATTTCTTGTTTTACAAGCATAAATCAATACAGTAATGTGCATATCTGTGTAAAAGCCCACATAAACATCCTTGGAGTTAATAAAATCTCCCATTTATTGCCCATAGAGAGACTATACACTATGAACACTAATGCATACCTCACAAAAGCATTCACATTCCAGAGAGATTTTCTCACATTCAAACAGATAGCGGCGGTACAAAACGCATTCATTGAACTATTTGGCAGTCATGACCTTGACCAGCTGGTTTTAAAGTATTTAAAAAACAGAATATATGTCAGTAGTGAAGAATGTTCAAGCCAAATGGATTAGTGGGCTCTATCAAGGCTCCAAAATGTGCTAGTCGCGTCTTTATGGAAGAAATCACTCAAACAAGGAGGTAGTCTTAACCAGCAGCTGCAAAAATGTCATGCTTTGTGCCGCGGAAGGCATACAGCTGGAAGGAAAACTAACTACAGAATAAAATATGATGGCTGACAATGGGATTATAAGCAAAAATTGGAACGTTTAAAACTCCTAAAATGAGAAATGCAAGTGTGAAGTAGACACCTTCTGCGAGGGAGGACGCTGTGAGTCAGATGCGCGTCTGTTTCAACCAATGAAGTTCATCACAACCAGATGGAGGACGGTGTGAGCGAATAGGAAGTCAGCGAAGGCTCTCTCTGGGGAGATGGACAGGAAGTCCCCTTTGTTTAGTGGGTTGATCTGGATACGAAGACACACTAAGAACAAAGAAAAAGACACAGAGGAAGATTTAGTATTATTACACCTTAGACCCATAAATAACACTTATTACACTCACAGTTTTTGTTCAATTAATATAGCACATAAAACATCACAAATGGGATGGCTTATCAATTTTTCAACTTATACTGTAACTGTAGCGACTTCAGCACTACGGTAGAGAAAGTCTTTGAACTGAAAATATGCAACGACCTCAGTGTAGTCAAAAAATGAACTAAACTACCCTCTGCATAGGAACGATACCCCCACAATACAAATATACAGTATATATGCTCCATGACCATGTTAAAAGAACTTGTAACTCTCATAAAAATATTAAAAAAAGAAATAACTAATATATTTCAGACAATTAAACAGTGGAAGGCAGCATATTGCACAGCCTTACAGTTCATTCAGTTCAGGTGTACTGTGTGTAACTTTTGGCTAGATGAGCCTACAACTGAGTGTACTTTTTAGTTCCATTTAAAGGGACTGTTTGTAACTTTTTACACATATAAATCTACCGGGTCGGTTTCCCATGCACGCTCCTCGCATATGTGGCTACGCTGTTCAGACTCCCTGTGGACACGTATCATCAGACTCCAACACAAACTACACGGAAGCACCAAAACCTCAAAGTTATATCTAGTGAAGCCCGTCTTGCAAAATAGTGTTGGCGGCGGTTGTAGCACGTGGGGAGAGGCCGAAGCTTTGGTCTCCAGTGCCGGAGTCTCTGCTCCTCTGCCTGCCTTCACTCACACACCGCGCGCGTTCTTGCTCCACCTCACGTTCATGCGCGCACACACTACACACTGCAGAAGAGTTAGTTTAGCTCTGAGAATATCTAGTGAATACAGTGTACATTGGACATTTGTGCAGAAATAAATGCTGCAGCTCCTCCAGACCAACAGAGGTTTCCCATGTCTTGTGAAGTGACGGGGCTCCGCAGCGAGTTACTTTATCGTCTCTGACCGGGTGGCGGTGTCTCCCTTCGGCTGCGGTCGGGAGACAACAACGTTCCTCTTCCTGCTTCAGCCCCGGCACCGACACGCTTTTCCTGCTTCAGCCCCAGAGGCTGAAGCAGGAAAAGCCAACACTAGGATCAGCAGTGATTCATGGAGAGACCTTCGTCTGCTAACATTACTGCCAAGCAGGTGACATATAGAGTGATATTGTGCTTTTAGCTGACGTGTGTCGCCTCACTGTGTTGAGCGATGCTCGTTCTTGTCTATGTAGAGCAAGCACAAGCGCGAGCAACAGGACGCTGACTTTCGTTGACTTAACGGCCACAGGTGTCGCTGTTAACAAGCAATTCTGAAAGTTACAAGCAGTCCCTTTAATACATTTCAGACAATTACACAGTGGAAGGCAGCATATTGCACAGCATTACAGTCCATTCAGTTCAGGTGTACTGTGTGTAACTTTTAGCTAGGTGTGCCTGCAGTGGCAACAGAGTGTACTTTTTTTATTTCCATTTAATTTGCATACTCAGGGTGACATTACGTACTTTTATTTTGATAGAATTACAGTTTAAACCACAGGATGTTAGCATGGTTAGCTAGCTTGTGTCTGTCTGCACACACGTCCACTAAAGGGCCAGAAGAAGCCCAGTGACTGACTGAAAACCCTCCATACTGACACGTTGTATAATTCACAAGACATTTAACTGAATAAATATTTACCTGCTAGGATGAAAGCGCCCACACAGGAGATGAAGCCCGACAGAAAGCTGTTGAAAGGGAAGGTTCCGACCAGCAGACAGTAGAGGAACTGCAGAGCTCCTGTCAACAAGATGTACAGCAGATACGCGTCCACCACCTTCAGCTTGTTGGGCGTCGTGCCGGTGTACTCCTCCAGGAACCGGGAAACAACCGAGATCACCGAGTTCGACATGGTTTTGCCGTTTTTTAGGTACCAATGAGGGTCAATGAACGAGTTTCTGCAGCAGGTCCTCTTCCGGAATCAGAATGAGTGACGTGTCCTCAGCAACCGGAAGCGGGTTTGGTGTTACAAAGAATATAGTCCGAGTCGCTCAGGGAGAGAGAACGCAAAAAGGGCCCGTTGGTGAAGAAAGGATTCTTAGCGCCGCCCACCACACAACACAACAAAGGGGTGTAAAAAGAAGACAGATGGCTCACTCTGTCGGTATTTCGAGATAGATTCAAGATTCAAGATTCAAGCCCTTTATTGTCATTGTGTAGTACAACGAAATTAGATTGTGACAATCACATAGGTGCTAAAAAAGATAATACAATAAAAAAAAGAAATAGTGCAATATAAATATAAAAAATATATATATAAAAGATAATAAAAAATGTTTTTTTTTGTTGTTTTTGTTTTTTTGGCTGTTTGATTTTTGTTTGTTTGTATGTTTGTTTTTTCTCACTCTTTACCCTGAAGGGGTCTCCTGTTTTGCTTATATTGCAAATGCAAATGTTATTGCACATATCCGTAACAGTAGAGTTTACCCTGTATTTTGCAGGTGGCAGGTGCTAATTTCATTCCCTGTTTGTGGCTCAACACTGCAAATATGATCTTAGTTGTCATCGTCAGACGTTGATGGAAGATGACTTGACTTGTTGACGCATCTTCGCAATAGACGATCTTTGTGCTCGGTCAGCTGATCAGAGGAATGAACGAGTTACTAAACATAAGAAAACAACGAGCCTTCTGAGGTGTAATTACATAACAGAGGAGTCGTGTCCTTCTACCTCATCATTTCAGTTTAATTGAAGAGTCACCAGAACATGTCAACCGATGGATCCTGCTGCCACCACAGATCCGATGCACAACGAGTGTGAAACAGAGTAAGTTACTCACAAACAGCCGGACATAACCTCCTGTAGCACACAGCTAGACTGGTTACATCACACAGCTGAACTTTAAAGAAATGTGTTTATTGTGTGTTTTTTACC
Organism: Sebastiscus tertius; assembly: GCA_916701665.1. Lineage (NCBI taxonomy): Eukaryota > Metazoa > Chordata > Actinopteri > Perciformes > Sebastidae > Sebastiscus > Sebastiscus tertius. The sequence goes on along the minus strand of CAKAOH010039127.1, from coordinate 226,898 downwards.
CTTTTAAGATTGGTTTTGTGGTCTGTGTTGTACAATATCTAGCTGTATCATTACACCAAAATCAATTTGGATATATAATATTCATGTTTTTATACATATTTGTTGTGTTATAACCATAGGACATTGTATATATGTTCCCACCTTACTATATTATCCTATTATAACACAAAAATAGCTTAATGTGACAGGAAAAGGGGAAACAATGACTAAAATCTGTGCAAATTGATCTCAAAGTTATTTATCACTGGCTCACTATAACTTAAGGTATCAATACTGTAGGTATAAGATAAGATATTCCTCTATTAGTCCAGTATAGTGGAATTACTATTATTATTGTTATTATTATTAGTCATAGTGCAAAAAACAAGATGCATCAGCTAACACAGTAAAAAAAGAGCTAAACAAAGTGTAACAAAAATATGAACCATTTAAATAGAAGAAAGTATAAAAATAGGAGCAGTATATACAGTATTGACAGTAAACAGACTATTAACAAAATTGCACAAGTGGAAATTGATATTGCACAGAGAGAATGAAATTCCACCTGAAAATATATTGTCAGTATATTAGGATTATTATTAGTAGTAGTAGTAGTAACCATGGCCCCTCAGGAAGTGGCTAGTGGTTAAACAGGATTGTCTTGGATCAGCCACTCCTATCAAACAGGTCTTTTCTTTATAATTGAATTAACTGGAGATAGAGCAGCTGTTAGGGACGCTCCATGTTTGTCCAGATGACTCAGCAAATTTTGAATTGCATGTTCATTGCAGAACAGGTAGAAGGCCTGGTGGTGTAACCGGTGTATTGATGGTGATGGTGGGGGTAGAAATGTGAGACTGCCCTTTATCTATCTCCACTCAGAGAGGAAGTTGTAGACCCACCCCAGCTCAGCTTACCCACAATGACCTGTTTATGTAAATGTATTGTATGCGCATGTCACAGTAAACTGCCTGAAATGTAAATGATGCCTATTGTTAAGAGGCCAGAGGTATTATCATGATAAATATTAACCTCTGGGGTCTCACACTGACTTTGATTGGCAGTGTGACGGCTGTAAAACCCAGCCCTCCTGGGCGTGTTTGCTCCACGCAAACATTGATAACACTGACTTTAACCAGCCAGCCTCGCACCAGAAGTGATAGCATTGAACACTCAGCATGCGTTGAGGAATTCCTGCGCTATCTACCATCTCTACATGATTTGTTTTTCTCTTCTTATAGGTCAACTTCAGTCTGGAACTGGTGGCCTTCTTGGCGTCCAACCTCCATGTCCCTTTTAAAGACTACAGAATCCAAGATTCTTGCTTGTAAGCAATGTTTCGATGTATACTTGCAGATTATTTAACCGCTAGGAACTATGTAGATAATCACTTTGTAATGATGTAGAAAAGCTGCTAACTCTTTATAAAATATCTATGAGCTTCTGTGAGTGTAATATGACACTGTTATGTCACACAGAACCTCACTGTATATACTGATCATTGCTCCTCTTTGTCTGGTCACAACAGGTATTCAGAATGACGTCTGGGCTCGGTTCGTGACCCTGCCGAACCAGGATCGAATATGGACTCTGACCCTCAACAAGAAAGCGCTGCGTAAACCTGCCGAACAGGGTACCGCCCGTCTCTCAATCTGTCTTTGTTTATTTGGGAGGCAACAGCTGTAATTCCACAGTGCTATTGTGTCCATTATAAAGCCTGTGATATAACACCTCTTTGTCTTTTTCCTCCAGCCCCAAAGACTCCCCTGGTGATGGTCCACGGCTTCGGGGGAGGGGTCGGACTGTGGGTCAGGAACATAGACGTGCTGAGTCGGTCGCGGCCCGTTTACGCCTTTGACCTCCTGGGCTTCGGCCGGAGCTCCAGGCCTCCCTTCCCCTCAGATGCTGCCAAGGCGGAGGAGCAGTTTGTTGACTCTATTGAACGGTGGAGACAGTCCGTAGGCCTGGAGAACATGATTCTGCTGGGACACAGTCTGGGCGGCTACCTGGCCACCTCCTACGCCATCCAGTACCCTTCTAGGTAATATTACCAATAGGATGCCATGTTGAACATCAGATAATGAAACACAACCCCCTTGCTGCTGGCAGTGATTTAGTGTTTTGTTTGACAACTGAGGACATCATGTTCTATGCAAAAGACATTGGCAGAGGCAGAGATTGCATTTGAATAGTGAACATTGAACTTGTCATGTGAAATGAAGAAAAGTGAATTTCAGTCGGAACGATTTTTTAGTTAAATTAACATCATTAATAATCAAATTCTCTGTGACACTATTGTTTCAGTATTTATACCTGACAAAATCATTTTTAATATTTATTTAAGAAATCCATTTAATATCTATTTCAGCTGTTTGGAATGAATACAGCAAATTAAAATTGATCAGATCAGTCAGATATGTTCTCAATTGGCACTAATCATTCTAATAACGGATGTTTTGCCAATTGCAGAATTTGTATGAGTTAGTTTTATTGGTTTCTCAATGCAACTGCTCGCAACATAATAAAAACGTAATGCTCTTGCCATGTTAGGAAATAATCGTATTCCCTTTCTTGCCGAGAGTTCGACCCCACTCTCATGTTGGTGTGGTAAATACGGAGCTATCAGCAGCAGCCAGTGAGCTTAGCTTAGCACAAAGACAGGACACAAGGGGAATCGGCTTGCCTGGATCCGGCCTGAATAACTATTTTTAGGCCAGGTGCTGTCACGTCTAGGGGTCTCCTCTGGTTGCCTGGCAACCTCACAGGGACGACAAGACTCCAGGAAGTGACTCCGCCTAGCCAAGAAATATAGTGCTCCAGGGATGACATATTTTTGTTGGCCAAACAGGAAGTTACAATCGCCTTGGGTTCCCTCGACAAAAAGCCGATGGGGTTTTTCCATTGGCTTTTGGATTATTGCAGAAAATAAGCTCTGTGGCAAACAAACGTTTATGATACTTACACATTTTGTTCAGCCAGATAATCTTCACAAATGAACACCACTTTAATGATTTATTAAAAAGTAAATGCAATCACCAGAAGTAAAAAGCTAACGTTAGGTTATAAACAAACTACACCATGCATGAACGCGAGTATACACAACGAGACTATGAAGGCGGACGAGTCAGCGTGATGACGTTTGTAGTCTCATTTAGCCACTAGTTAGCAACCGCCTATTTTAAGACACATTAACTCTTCAAAATTCACGAGTGGGATATTTATTGATGCATTTTATGTCGTAGAACAAAACGTTAAAATCTCTTCAGCTTGTGTTAACCACAGACCTTATTTCAGGCATCTAACTAAAAACCCATTGACTTCCAGGCAAGAGAACCAGAAGTGCTAAAATGCTAACTCATTCCTGGGTTTTAGGACTCATTCCTGCAGCATTCTCTAGTCCGCAACATAAACCCTCCATAAAACCACAACATGTTATTTTTAACATTTTGTTTTTTTCTATGGATTAAACAAACAAGATATATAAAGCATAAATTAGTGAGCTTTAGAGGGGCTGGTCAGCGTATTTATCAAGTTTGTCCTTGAATTGAATCTCCTTATTGTCTAGTTAGAATTAGAGAATGATTGACTTTGGCGCCTCCTAGTGGTAGTATCCACAAAAGACAGCAATTCACACCGTATGCTGTGCGTAAGCTGATGACAAATAAATGCCAGTTGATGGGGAATTCTAGTGTATTCTGCTCTCCTCTTGCAGAGTGTCACATCTTATCCTGGTGGACCCCTGGGGTTTCCCTGAGCGACCCCAGACACAGACCCAGGAGAGTCAAAGTCAGGGGACAGAGGTGGTGAAGAGGCCGCCTCCGCCACGCTGGGTAAAAGCTATTGCAACAGTGGTTTCCTTCTTCAACCCGCTGGCTGTCATAAGAGCAGCAGGCCCATGGGGTAAGATATATCTTATTGTTTATATAATATTGTGCTGCTGTGCCACATTATACTCTTTCCACTCATTTTACAGTATGTCATTGATTCAGGTCCGGGCTTGGTGAACAGATTCCGTCCTGATTTCAAAAGGAAATTCGAAGATCTGTTTGATGATGACACCATGACACAGTACATCTACCACTGTAACGCACAATCCCCGAGGTAAGACGACACACCCATCGCTTAATCACAATCACACAATCACATTGTTAATAGCGGAACATAATGTTGACAAAAAGCTGACCAATCTCTTCCTCCTCCTCCTCCTCCTCCTCCTCCCAGTGGTGAGGTGGGTTTCCGGGCCATGTCAGAGTCTCTGGGCTGGGCCAAGAGGCCCATGCTGCAGCGGGTTCACCAGCTGCCCCCCTCCATGCCCCTCACCATGCTGTATGGAGCCCGATCCTGGGTGGACAGCTCGTCTGGGGACAGAGTGGTCCAGATTAGGAGCCGGGCCCACACCAAAGTGCTGGTGAGTAGAGTCATGAGGGATATATTATCCAATTAGAAGTCTAAAATGAGCAGTTCAGCTTGAAATTTGTGGAATTTTAATTCAAATCATGTTTGTTTTTATTAGGGCTGTCAATCAATCGCATGATTGTCCATAGTTAATCGCGATTCACCGAAAATTAATCACAATTCAAGTGTTCGTACTGAGAAGTTGATTTACCAAAAAAATAAAATCCTCTGCTGATTTACAGACGTCTCTTTCCCAATGTAAGTCTATGGGAAAAAGTATTTTTGGGCCCAATGGCATCATGTGACGGACACGGAAGTTGTAATTCCACCGTTTGGCCACTACGTCAAATTGGCTTCAAAACCCGGCGCTCTGTCTGGAGGCTTGGGATGAACTGATCAGAATTTGGTGGTCCAAGGTCAAAGGTCACTGTGACCTCACAAGACACGTTTTTGAGCCATAACTCAAGAATTAATTAGCTAATTATGACAATTTCACAAAAATTTCTAACAGTGAAGTGATGACATTTTGGATAGATATGGATGTAAACTGCAACTTGACTGGTTGGTGGAGGCATACAACCGCGAGGCTGTAGTTGTAGTTTCTTCTTCCTGTGGTAGTGTGTAATTGCTGACTTATTTGTTATCTTTATTTCCTTATCTGTTGCATCGTGCAGCTGATAGATGACGCTTCTCACCACGTGTATGCTGATCAACCAGAGGAGTTCAACAAAGCGGTGGAAAAAATATGCAACTCTGTTAACTGACGGCCAGTGTGTGTGTATATGTGTGTGTGTGTGTGTGTGTGTGTGTGTGTGTTTGTACGTACGTTTGTGTGTGTAAAAGGACTGAAAGTATATAGACAGTTGATGGTGGTTTTAGTACTGTAACATTTGCATGTGGAGCATGATGGACGGTTTTACGTTGGGGGCATATCACGACATCATGTAGCTCAACTTGAGATTGAATGTAGTTTTGTTCTGAATCCTGTTCTCATAGTAGCAGGTCATTGATATTATTGAAGCTACGTTTATAAGCTGATATATATATATATATATATAGCTACGTTTATAAGCTGAGTATTATCAATTGAGTATTATCACTAAATGATTTATTTATAACGTGATTGAATTTGTTTGTTAAACGGAGTAATAATTGAACTTTGATTCAGTGCTAAATTATGTTGCTCGTTGTTATATGTTTTGAGTGAAAGTGAAGAACGTCCACCAATTTGAGTGCACTGAGTTTTTGTGTTACGGTGCAGCGACACGGCTACTGATTCACACTTTTTATGTGCCTGACATGAACCATGAAGTACTGTATGAGATATTGTTTCTTCAATCACTGCTTTTCTTTTATGTATTTCCCACCGTGTCAAACAGCTGTTTGTATTTTATACCTTGAAAGCAATAAAAGCTTATTTGACAAACTGCTACTGGAGAAATCCACATGTGATGTGCACTTTGTGGCCCAGCCAGTAGAGGTCAGTAACACGGGTCATTCCCATTAGTTTTACCGTGCGCTGTTACGTTTCTGCCTGTCAGCAGTGGAAAATGGATAGTGGAAGTCTTGCATTCACAATGTTGTTAGTAAAATTACACAAATATTATCCACAAAATATACAATAAATGTGCTAAAAGGCAGAATTGCCCATATCAGTGTTATATTTATTATATAATTGAATTATTATTACTACAGTTTAAACAGCATTTTAATGTTGCAACTGGTCGAGGTGGAGCTAATATAACTATTTTACATAATGTTAGTTTAATCGAAACAATTTCTCATATTTTATTTATTTATTTTATTATATTTTATTTTGTCTGTGTGACAAACAGGTGACAAATTAGACAAAGGTGTAACGAAATATATAGACAGACTTAAAAAATTGGTACCATAATCAAATCATAATGTCTGTTTCATGTTATATTTGTTAGTATTGTGTTTTTGTGTGTGTATGAAAGTGTGTTGTGTAAGTTTGTCTTATATGAATAACTGTGACCAGAGGAATGTGCAGCTATATTCAAGGAGGAGAGGGAAAAAAGTAAATAAATGGTAATAATAATGTTGATAAGTATGTTCAATAACTACATAAATAATAATAAATATACATAGATAATAATAATAATATTTTTTACTATTATAGGAATATTAGAATAGTCATAGTAAAAGAAAAATAAATAAGTAAATGAATCAATTAATAGTAAGGAGTTTGGTGTAGCACCAGAAGGAGGTGGAGTATACCTCCTGTTTTTTCTTTATTTCTTTTCTTCTTGTCTTTTGTCTCCTTGTATTTCGTTTTCTGATCTTTTCCTCACTGTGCCAGTGCCTTGGGCCGCCCCCAGACCTTTAGGAGGGAGCTGACCCGCTGCAGGTCATCATCCTGTATCATATTTTATAAGGGAGCCACATGCTTGATATGTAAACTATAGCCATCAGATAAATATAATGTAAAATGTGCAATATTTCTCTCTGAAAAGTAAACAAATCATATAAAGGAAATGCTGCATATTTGATTACATTGTAATGTATGCTCAAACTACAGGATATCGTACAGTATGTTCCACTTCCTTTTGTTTTCCACCATCACCCCCTGTGGTTGGAGAAATAGTCAAATCTTATATTTAAGTAAAAATAGCAATACTAGAATATTAAAAGTACCCACTAATACATAACGGGTATAAACAAATTCTAAATGAAAAAGCAACAGTACAGCGGTGTTTTCAACAAAACTTTACCCCTGTAAAGCAGGTAAATATAGCTGTTAAATAAATGCAGTGGAGTAAAAAAAATATATATATTTTTTTTCAATTAATATTTCCCTTTAAAATGCAGTGGATTGGAATAGAACTATAAAGTAGCATTAAGTACATGCAGCACAAAATTGTACTACAATACTTGAGTAAATACACTTAGTTACAAAAACTGCAGCTAATGTGCAGTCAGTCAAAAGAGAGATGACAGCACTACATTACGCAATAAATCAAAGACAAAGGGATGAATCAGAATAAGGTGGAGACAAGCCAAGCCTTACCTAATATTTAACTTGGCCTTACTATTCAAAGATAGAATGCCACACATTGAATTACCTGTGAATATGCCAGTCATCAACATCTTGAATGATGAACGGCAGCAAAGGTGTGTCACCTGAATCAGTCATCCCTCATACAACACACATTTTTTTTCTGGATGGAAAAATGGTTAATTGCCATAATGGAAATGTACATGTAGCCGCTTGCTTCCTCCTTGATCTCAGGATAACATTATAAAGTTAGCTTCTTCCACCTCTATCCAGTAAAGACTTGTCCGATGATGTGTGGAAGTAGAGAGTCACTCAGGAGTCAGGCCGTCAGTGTAAGTTTTATTACCATCACAACACAAACAATACAGAGAAATAAACATTCCAGGTAGATCTGGTAGATAAATAGTGTCATGTTATTAAAATACTTTTCCTTCACATTGTACTTTGAGTGCTGAAGTTAAACAGGCCAGTGAACCGGGTAAAGCTAAGGTGAATTAAGGCCACTGTGGTCTGATACGGCGTGCCGGAATTCACAGCAGTGATAAGTCCATATTTTGCATGTAAGTTACAATATATACTGTAAAGCTGACTTCACACACAGGATGGAGAAACACACACAGCAACATCGGGTAGAATTCTTCATAAGGGAACATTTATAGGTTTGTATTCTGCAAATGGAGAGTTTTACGAGTGGTTGGTTTTCAAATAAGGAGGCGTTATGAGTTTCATTTGGTGATTAAAACAACCTTTTAGCCTTTAGTCCTGGATCGTCATCGTAGATTAACATTTTTGGAAATCTACATCGTTAATTGGTAAAAAATTACTTTATTTTTTTCAGCAATAATTAAAAAAAATTTCAGTCAAACGTGACAGAAATTTTTTTTACAGTGTTCAACTTTTTTTTTCACTTGCCCAATCGGGCAAGTGGGTCAGAAATGTGCTTGCCCAAAGTTTTACTTGCCCAGTTATCTAATAACAACAAAGTTAATCATCATGTTTAATCTTTATTTAAGTGAATGTTTAATTCAGATTGGAGATTCGCCCACATCCTCTAATGCCACCCAACTAAACTCCTGTTTCCAGGATAATTGAAATGCTCACTTGCGCTTCAGCTCATAAACTTTCTCTTTAGCTGGCGCCATTTTTCTCGTGAGTGCCCGATCGACAATAGGGATGAGAAGGCAGTGAGATGGCTCACTCTTTAGCTGCTTCCATCACCAGCCAGGAAAAATACTGTTTAAATATTTTTTACCAATTGGGCAAGTGAATCGGTAGATTTACGAGCCCAACGTGGCACTGTACTTGCCCCGGGCGAGCGGCAATCGTTATTGTTGAGCCCTGTTTTAGTAATGTGCCCTTTGCGTTCCCTTTAAAAACATGTCACAGTTCCTTCATGTAAGCCACGTGAGGTTCATTTTGTCTGACAACACCTTTCACACACTTCTCTTCTCATGACGAGCTATAAGAATAATACACATACAGTATTTACATTATCACGCAATGATCATGACCTGACTTCCTGCACCTTCACATGTGTTGATGCCAGTGTCTTGAAATGCATTTAGTGTTAGAACATTCTTTGTAATCTGACAGTTTTATAACTTCAATATACTTGTTAATTAAAGCACTTCATTTTGCCGTGCGTGCATTTAAACCCTGCTGCATACTTCACCACAGTTTAGACATTTCAGAGCAAGGCAGAAGTGTGAATTTATATTATTTTAAGTAAAAAAATAATACTGATAATGCTAGTTGCTAGTACAGTACAGTACAGTTGCTAGTTGTCTATTCATAGTTTTAAAAATATATAATATTTTTGCTGCAGTACAAAACAAACAGGATGGTTTACAGGAACTTGGCACACTTTTCATATAATTAGAGGCTCCCAATTCATATTTATGAGTAAAAAGTGATGTTGCCTCTCATTGCTCGATAACAACAATATCTGCCACACCGTGCACTTGCGTGAGCTGTTTACAGTCCAGAGACGCCACCAGCTTCCTGGGTCCGGGCTGGGTGGGGATGAAGTGCTCCGTCAGTGTCACTGTAGAGTGGCCGCCCACATCGCTGAGAGGGAAAAAAAGAGGAGTGGAATATTATTAGTCTGGCGAAGGAAATGGTTGAGGGAAATGTGTGGGTGGAAGAGATAGGGAGGCAGAAAGAGAGGGAAATGTCACATGTTCTTACCCAACAACCACTTCATGGCCCTTCTGCAGACCTAGGCCCTCCACTCTGAACACCACTCCCTTCAGTATACGTGGCAGGGGGTTGGTGAAGGTGATCTTAGCTGCCATCTCCTTACCAACATAAGCTTCTCCCAAAGGCTGCAAGAAGGTAATTCAAAATGAGTCAGGAGGGGCGAACAAAACCTTTTCCTATAAGTTTCCTTTGTTCCAGAGTGAAGTGGACCATTGTAGGTAAGGAAAATAATAATTACGCAGCTGGGGGAGGGGGTAATATCAGAGAAAAAAAAAAATTCTGAGATTAAAGTGGCTAATTTACAAGAAAAAACAAAAATTTCCGAGATTATAAAGTCGTAAATTTACAAGACAAAAACACGGATATTCTCTGAGAGTAAAGTGGCAAATTTACAAGAAAAAAATCTCACAAATTTGCAAGATTATAAAATTGTAAATTTACGAGAAAAAACACGGATATTCTCTGAGATTAAAGTGGCAAATTTAAAATAAATAACTCACAAATTGGCAAGATTATAAAGTCGTAAATTTACGGGAAAAAAACACAGATATTCTCTGAGATTAAAGTGGCAAATTTATGATAAAAAAATATTAGAAGTTATACATTTAGGAGAAAAAAAAATCCAAAAAATAGTAGAGTGCAAAATGTGGTAATGCCAGCCACCGTCTTAATTTCGTTGTTTCTAATGTAGTGTTATTGTAGTTTATTGCTCCGTATTTATTTTTATTTTATTTACCTACAATGGCCCCAATACTTGTAATAATGAAGTAATCCTAAAAATGTGCAGTAAATCAAAAGCCTACCGTGATGTTGAGGTCAGGTGTGCGGAGCCTGAAGGTGGTCTGGTTGGCTAATACTTGCTGGGTCTCACTGACTCTTCCAGACAGGGTCAGCATCAGAGCTGCCTGATCCACCAGCTGGTTCTGGTACTGTTGGTAGGGCAGCACCCACTCAATGGTCTTCTCTGTGTGGAGAGGTACAGAAAAGGTCTGGGCTCAGCATTTTTTGCTTTCTTTTGCATTATTAGTCTACTAGCTTAGCATGAAGACTGGAATCGGGGAGGAAACAACAAGCTCCCCTGGCTGTTCCAGTACATTAACTTGCATTAAAGCGAGAATACTTTATTCACTTGTGAAACAAGAAACACATTCTTCCCTTACAAATAAAAAGTCATGAGCAATAAAACATATCCTTGCTCAATTCAGTATCCTCAGGGGTTTCGCTGCTGCAGCCTTTTTTGGTCTTGTATGACCTTTAGCTTATGGTGGCTAATAGATAGACTAGGGGTGTACCGACTAAGAATTTACATAGTCGAATCGGACTGGCCTATCGTCGACTGATCGTTGAATCATTTCTTTTTTTGCTCATTGATCATCCTCTGTTTGAGCTTTATTTATCTATAGAAAAATAGTAAAAACAAAATTACTGGCTGAGATACATGTGACTAGAATAATAATGCTGATAATAACGCTGTTTGTTGTGTGTAAGGTTGCAAACAGGAAACCTTTCCTGCTTGCTTTTCGTGGTTGTAAATAGAATTTTCAGCCGTAATTCCATTTCCCCTCCATTGTAGTGATCCACAGACAGAAGGGAAGAGACAGAGAAGCGAAGGTCAATGAGAGACAGAGAGAGAGAGAGAGAGGGAGAGAGGGAGACGCAAGCAGCAAACAGACGTTTCTACATGCCTCTCCCAGCTGATTTTAGAGAATCGTTCATAAATTAAACAAATATCTAGCGCTCTGATAGTGCTACATTCTTATGTGAGTGCTCAGTGCTCTGATTAATTCATGTATTCTTTGATTTTGAAACAGTAGCCTTATGTTGTTGTTGTTGTTGTTGTTGTTGTTGTTGTTATTTAGCCTTTCTGAGGCCAAGATGTTGCTCTGATGGTCCTGCAAATTTGGTTAGTGTAACTTAGTCTACACAGTGATTTACCATTGATTTACCATCAAGGTTCCAAGTGAGCTGAGCCAATACTAGAAGGTGGAGTTTAAAACACTGCACTAATTGGTCAGAGAGAATCGTCACTAGTGCGACATCCTGCACAAATCCGCAATTTTTAAATAGCCTAGTTGCCATCAATAACGACCACAATTTTTTTTAATTCACTCAACCTAGATTTTTAAAAATGGCAGCTCGCAAAACTACACCGTAAACTACACCGCACAATTGACAAAGTGTAGACGTTTCTCTGTTTGGTTGCCGTTGAAAGGATTCAGCGAGTGTCCCGTTGAAGACGATGCCACAGCAGTTTCATGTGCTGCTGCTATGGCAATGTGTTGAGAATCCCGCCTACACTGAGGAGGTACTTTCCACAGTGGAAACACAGCGAGAGAAAAGGACCTCGTAACAAAAGTTGAGTCGCAGTGGATCATGCAGTGGAAACACGGCTCTAGTCTGTCTGCTGTTTGATTGCAAACAGATTTGATTGACAGAACTGCAAAGTTGAATGATAATTGTAAGTTTGTCACTGTGAGAGAACTCTTTCACATACATGTGGCCATTTGATCCATTTTTAGTATGAAAATATTGATTGCTGCATCTTTTAAGCTTAGTGGAAATCCTACCTTCATTGGGCAAAAGCTCCACAGGCATCTGCTCCTTCTTGATGGTTCCCTTCAGCACACCGGTATAGTACATGACGGCCACCTGGCTGTGCAGAGTGGTCCGACGAGGCTCCGAGCTCAGGTTCTTCACCAGGATGCTCAGCTGGGCGTCGGCTCCCATCCTGGGCCCCTCACCCACCATCCTCACCTCTACGCTCACATCCTCTGCCTTGGCCATGGAGTAGACCTCTGGCTTGCTGCCATAGCGACTGGCAGTCTCCACGGCGATGCGTTCCTCCTCCGAACCTGGTACAGAGGGAGGAGAACGTGAGTGGACGCCTGATGTTTCAGGATTTATTGACAGATACAAGAGATACGGCACACAGTCCTCCAAACTAAGCAAACAGAAATATATTTTAATATTGTGAAGAGCAGGTGAACAGTTGGAGGGTAAGATGAGGGGAATGTACAGCAAAATGATCCACGCAGCAAGACGGTATTAAATCATTACATTTTTAAGGTTGTTCCAGGTAGCGTAGAAATATTTCTGTCTGGTTCTGGAACATCTATCTGGGGGAGAAATGCAAATAACAATATGCTTGCCAGTACCTTCTTGGTGTTTGTACAGGTGTGTGATGTCTGCCCGCTCGTCAGAGCCAACCGCTTTAGTGCTGATGCAGTGGCCGACAGCTTTCTTCTCAACGTGGATCTGGCTGAAAGTAGCGTCCTGGTTCCTCTGCCAGTAGATCTTATCACTGTTGACCTGATAGAAACGTACCAACAAGTACATGAGCCTTTCATTCTGATGATGGAGTTGAACCAAAGTGTGCACTCTTACTTATTATTAATCTTTGCTTTGTACAAGTGTATAGGGAAGAAATTCCATCTTTGTTATTCAGCTGTGAATATTATGTAAATTATATCTATTAAATCTAAAGGTTTCTGATATACTGTAGTTATTCCAGTTCCAAAGACCACCTTTTAAACCCTCTATGTCATCTTCCTCTCACTTTGCATCAAAATGAACCTAGAGGGAACTAAGGAACACTTTCTAACACTCACCTCAGCGAAGACAAACGGCGAGTCGTGTTTGAGGTAGACCTGGCCAGAGCGGATGGCGTTGACTGAGGCGGGGCCGCAGCGGAAGGTGCCCTGGCTCGTTTCTTGGGGAGTAGAGTCAACAGCCTGCCAGCCTCCATGACCTGGGGGCAGGTCTGATCTCGCCATCCAGCAGTCATTCCATACGTGGAAGTTCCTAGATGGGATTGAATTATGTTCATTTGAGATCCCATTTAAAGTAGTTTGACACTTTTTTTTGCCAAGAGTTAGTTAGCTTAGCTTAGCATAAAGATAGATGGAAATAGGAAACAGCTAGCTTGGATCTGTCTACATTTTTACACTTCAGTCTTTGTTCGAGATATAACCATATATTTAGAAGTGCTAGTGGCCAGATTTGGTTACTTTTGGACCAGGCTAGTTAAGCTAAGCTAATCTAACCGTTTCCTCTTTTAGCTTCACGTCTAACAGACAAATACAATTTGTCATTTACCTTAATAAACATTGTAAACATGAGTTTATGGTCTCAATCGCTAGTTTCAAGTCTTCTTCAATACAGCATGATGTTCATTTAGTAAATTATGGTCCCATTTAGAGTCAAATAGACCATAAAGCAGGGAATGCTTTAGGGCGCGGCTACCTTGTGAGAGCCTTTTGCATTTTTGCTTTACCTAAAGGCCACCGTAGTTCTCCGACATCCTTGAAAAACTGCCGTAATGTGAGCTGCAGAGTGCTAAACCGTGGTACCGCCAGCCATTGTCTGACTTCCATTACTCCTAAAGTAGTGTTACTATGGTAAGGATGGCCCCTGAGTGAGGCGAACGGCGTTACCACAGTTTTGCTCTCGGCGGCTCACGTTACCGCAGTCTTGGAAAGGGAGGAGTGAGCGGAGGTTGCATTCTGCAACCACACCACTAGATGCCGCCAAATCCTATACGCTGTCCCTTTAAAAATTACATGACATATTCTTCATTTAAACTTTTTTAGAGGCATTCAGATTTGTGTTAAAGTGGTTTTATGAACTCGTGTGCAGGTTGGGCAAAAGTGACATCAAATGTTTGTGGAGCCAGTATGGATCTAATGTTGTAAAAAAGATAATCAGGAATTAGCTAGTATGGATTGTGACTATTATTGAGTCATTGAGTTATTATTATTGATACAAATTAAGCTGGCTAACATTGCTAACATAGCTGCATTGCAACAGGTGCCTGGCGTACTAGTGCCTGCTAGGGAGGAACAAGAAATGGCACCCATCATTCAGGGGACATTTTAAGGACACAGCAGCACCACATAGCAGATAGATCCCAGATTAGTCTCCGCAGTCTGAGAGGAGTTGATCGAACGAGCATGATGTCTCTGAGGTTTCAGGTTAGAGAGGACTGCTTTCGGAGCAGCTCTAAATATACGGCACATTCCTAAGGTGTGGATTTAGCAGCAGGCGATTTCCTTAGCACGGTGTCCTCTCGGCCATGTAAAGTTACACATCTTACCACACAGAGTCACTATTGAGGTAGTCGATAGGCTCCATGTCCTCATCGAAGTACACATCTGTGGTGAGGGATACATCGGTGTCGTGAGCAGACTGGAAGTTGGTGACGCTGCGGGCGGGTATGCCAAGACAGCGCAGCACTGACAACAAAGACAGACAGAGGTAGATTCATTAAAACTCAATTTACAACATCATTTGATAATTGAATTATTATGTTCCCAGATGCTAAGACTTCATCATAATGACTTTTCTACTGTGATGGCATTTGCGCGGTTGCATGGAACTTTATTATCCTGGCTGACTGAAAGCAACATATGTATTTCTGTCTGTGACAAAATAGGAGGTATGACAGGAATGCAAATGCGAGGTATTTAGGGTGTATATGAGCTACGACTTGCTATCAGGTGCTAAGGTCAGTTATAGCTGCTGTGTGAGGGACCCTGCATACACGCACAATGAATGAAGTGTTCTGTTACGTAGCAGTGAGAGCTAATGAAAAGGGCCTGGTCTTGATCTTTTGACTGTTAACCAAATTCACGTGAACTCGGGGAACTTTGTGGCGTTCGGTGTTCACACATACATTCACAGAACACACCCACAGAGCCGTCTCTTCACATACCTCTATCATGAAGTATAGCTTTACACCCTCTAAGCTCCAACCCAACCCAATAAACGCACATTTTTCTCTCACACACACTATGACACACTCTCTTTGTTCAACACAGTCTCACGGCAGTTTGTGAAATAGTCAAGTCAATTGAATCCATTTGAGTCATATACATAGACATGAATTTTCCTGTTTTTCGTGACGCTCAGCACGACTTTCAATAAAATGACACGTGTCAATTTCCGCTCCAGTCTTTTCAAAATAAAACTACTTAGTTTTTTGTGAAAAGATTGCAGTTTGGGTTAAAATAACACTGGAAGTGGCATAACTTAAGTACAGAAGTTACGTGACAAAAACGACTTAGTTAGCTTTAGGAAAAGATCGCAGTTTGGGTTCAGAGAACTCCGGAAGTATGGAAATTACATGACAAATAAATCAACGTTGACTTCTGGTTTTAGATGGGACATGAACACCGGTCTCCTGGGCGAAAGTCCTATGTTTTTTGACCCACCCATCTACCCCAACCGCTTCCCTACGCTGAGTTTGATGCTCTTTAATACTTCACAATTATATGGATTACATATGAATTGATTTCATGCTGAACATCACAAAAAAATAAATAAATTTGGGTCTATTTACTCAAATCAATACATTAAATGTCCCGACTATTTCACGAACTGCTGTGCGACTGGGCTGCTCTCTTTTATTTTTCCTCGTACTCACCCGTTGTAGTGATCCCAGAGAACACCCAACACTGTCCATATGACACGGGCGTTCCGTTGGTGGAGTGGTACTTCCTCAGGATCTCCACGCTGCTGCTCCACGCTGAAGGAGAGACTCCATCAGAGTAATCCCCAGACCAGTTCCCCACCAGAACCCCAAAGTCATCCTGAGCGTTTATCTGAAAAGAGAACGGCGACGCGGTCAATTAAAAATGACTGCTCTCATTTACAAATTAAAGTGATAATTTCCCAAGCAGAACATGATTAGGGCCGTAGGCTCTAATGAAGACACCGAGGTCACGTCCTCTGCAATGTTCCTGGAAAATCTGTTTTGTTTTTAGTAACCTGAGGATAGCTACACACATGGAGGGTACTTCATCATTTTGGCAGAATGTTTTTTAATCAATATATTTAAAGGTGCTAAATGCGAGATTGGGAGCATTGCTACGGGGAATGAGAATCGCAAAGCATTCTGGGGCGTGCTGCCACTTTTGAAAGGTAGCGTATGGATACTGCATATTTAATCTACCGGTATCTTGCTAAATGAAACCCATAACGTTAGCCTACCTTTGTGTCTGACTGTATACTATATATACTACAGTTCGGCTTTTAAATAATGTTCACTGTGCAGTGTTTTGTGTTATCTTTTGACACTTGCAGTAAACAGCCAGCTGTGTCAACAAAGCACAGAGAAGCTCTGATTACAACACACACAGAGGGAGAGTGACTTCATTCTCTGCTCAGGTAGACATTACTCCTCTATATCTTTACATAGACAATAGTTGTCTGCTGCTATTAGTGCTCTGGATATCGTATAGAGAACCTTTAAATTTGACTACTTTTAAACCAACAAATAAATTCTATTTTCCCATCATGGTTTTTTCCTGGCAGTGAGAAGACGGCTTTGAAACAGCATTTCATGTTGGGAAACATAGATTTACCGAAATACAATCGACAGGTTAACTGAATAAATGAAATAGGCTATGAGCAGCGGGGGACTTGGACTCCTGACTTCAGTATTCCTAACATCCTGAGATAGTGTGATGTTAATATAAATCTAAACTCACCATTGCAGATAGGACTCTAACCACATTGACGGGATCCCCTCGACCAGATGGAGGCATGTCGCTCTTCTCCAGGATAAACAGACATGCTTCCAGGACTCCCTCGTGAAACTGCAGCCAAAAAAAAGCACAAATCATCAGCAAAGGAAATAAGCAGCGTCGGCGTTAAAGGTCACTGTGCCCCCTAAGCTGAATTCTCTCCTCACAAAAAACTAAACTGGAATAACAGCTAGGCTATAAGTAAAATGAAGTCATACAGTTTGGTAATGGAAGGACTTAACACTGCAATGTAAAATAAAGCACATTTAGGAAACAACTACGACATGTACTTGGGCTTGATTACATTGTTTTCTGTTGGAGTGTCCTAACTGATTATTGAGACTGTTAGCACGAGCATCGATGCTCACAGTTATATGTTTCACTAGTGAAACTTTATTACGAGCTACCTGTCAACAAATATAACAGCCACCTCACTAATGGTTCAAATAAAACACGAACACACAGCAAAAAGAGACAACTACTACAAACCGGATGCATTAAAGGACCAAGAGAGTAAAAAGCATCCTGTACTCCTCTTACATCCTACTTTTTCTACCTGTTTGGATTATTTGTTCTGTATAGTGGAATAAACAATGGACTAATGTTATAACGTTATACAGCAGGCTGAGCAGGGACAACATCCACATTTAGTCTTTATTAAATTAAATTATAGTTATGAAGAAATCAGTCAGACTGTTAGATCAATGTGTTGTTTAACTCCCTGTTTACTGTATCTCGGCACCTGTCTGTGTGCGCATTTTGACTCTGGTATGAGCAAGACGCACGGCGTGCCTTAGGAGTTATCTGTGACCTATAGTACCTCCTCATTTCACTACAGAAATCATAATAAGGCCTGAGGAGTTATAACTGTAGCCTCCTGTACCTCCTCATTTCACTACAGAAACCATAATAAGGCCTGAGGAGTTATCTCTGTGGCCTGTAGTACCTCCTCATTTCACTACAGAAACCGTAATAAGGCCTGAGGAGTTAACGATAACCCCATCTTTGAAGTGGTTATGTCTCCAGCTGCAGTCTGATCTGGAGCACACAGCTGATATGTACGTGGTTTGTTTACATGACGTAACAGAAGTGTAGATTTAACGTATTCAGTGTGGACGGAGAGCGTCAGATGCGTGATGCAGCGCAATAGTCGGACGCTCGCATCCAGTTAGGACACGGTGTTAGTTTATAACCTGTTTTTGTAGACATAACAGCATGTGTATGCGTCCGTGCGAGCCTGTGCGCATCAGTGACAGTATGTATGCACCTCTCTGTCAGTTTATAACTTTCATGAAACATGGTAATGTTAAATAAACACTTCTTCTACCAGCCTCTGCTTCACAGTATTTCACATTTGTGGACTACTTTATGGCACAAAACAGAAAGATGGTGCTGTTCTCTCAGCACAAATGGAGGTTAAGTTGACAACAACAGATGGCGATGACTAAAACATTACTAAAAGCATCTGCAACTGATTAAACCTGCTGCTGGAAATACTCACTAGTGCACCAAATGTGTATCAATCCGCTGTTGAAAATAGTCCCCAACAAATACACTGTTTACTCCTGTTTGAGTAACATTTAATAAAAATCACAGTGCCCAGCTGTTTTAGAAAGTCACTTAGCATTTTTCAAAAATAAAACAATACATTTGTGACCCTGTTTTAAAGATTCATGAAACTACAGCCAAAGAAAACCCCACAAATCATCAGCAAAGGAAATTAGTTCATTCAAATGAGGATTTCGATCATATTATTGAGTAAAATTTGAAGATACAGTATGTCTTACTATTAAAACATTAATAAACAAAAAACGCAATTGCTTTATAGTTAAGATTTGCTGCTTCTACCAGCCACTGGTTCACAGTATTTCAAATTTGTGGACTGGTTTATGGCACAAAACAGGATTATGGCGCTGTTCTCTCAATAGCAATGGAGGTAAAGTTGACAATGGCAGATGGTGGAAGACTGATAAGGCTACTAAAACATAACTAAAAGCATGCACAACTGATAATTAATAAAGCCAAAATAAAAAGAAGTAAGGATTTTTCCATGAGAATGGACTGGAAAAGCTGCTGCTGGAAATACTCACTAGTGCACCAAATGTGTATCAATCCACAGTTGAAAGTAGTCCCCAACAAATACACTGTTTACTTCGGTTTGAGTAACGTTTAATAAAAACTACAATGCCCAGCTGTTTTAGAAAATGACTTTAAAAATAAAACTGTATATTTGTGACCCCGTTTTAAAGATTTACATCTTCGGTAAGAACAAATGGGCGGAGTCGTGCCACAGACAATGATGTCATGATCATTCATAAACCATAAGCTCAGCACTTTTGAGTCACATCTTGTGTTGATAGTCCGTACCTGGCCAAAGTTCCACGTGCGGGCACCTATTTGTTTCTCTGTGCCGTAGTAAATCCTCCCGATGTCATTCAGAACGTACTCCTTTGTCTCTTCCTCGTCATCCAGGAACACCGCGTCCTCTGGAAAGACATGACAATAGATCTGGCTTTATAATAGTTTTTTATCCTACATTGTATACACTTAAGTTTTCCTGCTTTTACATACAACTAAAGTTAGTCCTATTAAACCAGCCTTCACAGGAAATACAAGGAAAAAGTTTTCTCGTAGAACTGTAGGGTTTGTTTTAATGATGCAGTCTCTAGTTATGCTTTTTGGCTTCCTCTCTGCTTGTGAGAAAAAGTTACCCAGAACCCATGCTTTTAATCACCTCTTCAGTGACTTCACCACTTAAGAATGTGATTTCTTTTCACAAATTCTGTGAAAGAATCCCCTAGGCCAGGAAACGGTTAGGAAACACAATGACTCCATGGACCTTGCAGAGGGGCCCTTGTTCATTTGTGGGAAGCGGTCTGTTTTTGAATGAGATCAGCTGTAGAGACTTAGGCGTGTACCCCCCTGACATGAAATTCACAAATCTGTGTCTTTGTTTTTCCTTAGCTTTTATCTCTTGCTGCTGCCAACACCACCACCGTGATTACCAGCAGTAAAAGTATCAGAGTGTTCAAGATGGACATGAGAAAAATCAAGTGGAAGGAAGGGGTTTAACGGAGTCATGAGGGACGAATGAGAATAAGAGGGGAAGTTATGCTTTTATGCTTGGGAGGGAAAGGGGGGGAGGGTGAGTGGAGCGTAACAGAGTGTCTTGAGATTTTACAGGAGAAAGTAGAGGCTGAGGCTGACAGCGTCTGGCAGCTGTGATAATTACAGTTTTCATTTCTTCTTGCTGAATATTTCTACAATGTAGGGAGAAAAAAGGCACACAGGAGGATATGACTGAAGAGGAGGCTAGAAAACAGAGCAGCAGAGCAATGGAGTGAGGGGTCAGGTTCAACAGATAACAAGAGGGGAGCAGTACTGGGTGGGAGAAGCATATAAAAGCAGGAAATACACATGGAGGCAGTTAAAGCGAGGGAGAGGACAGGTTGTCACCAGCTGCAGGATTACTGCGAGCTCGCCCCCAAGGCGGCGTTTTTTTTTTTTTTTATACAGTAATTGTAGGATTTTGAATTTTATGAGCGTGAGGGAGAGATTGGTCTCGGGGAGAAGAGATTGAAAGAGGGAAGAGGAGATTGGGCTTGCTGCCAGAAGAAGCCACGGTGTAATGAAAGACAGAGCGTCATTTTTTATCAAATCCAGGTCCACAGTTTTTTTTTATTTTGCTGTGTTGCAAATGTATTTCTTTATGTCGAATATCCTGTGCGGGTAGTTTGTAGTGCTCAGCATACTGAACTCAGCAGAATAAATAATGGACCTCATTTCCTAAGGCTTTATTAGCATAATGATAAAATAATTAGCATGCATAATTTTACACTAGAATTACCATCTCACAGTTGTATGCCTCCACCAACTAGTCAAGTTGCAGTTTACATCCATGTCTGTCCAAAACGTCGTCCTTTCATCACTTTATTCTGTCAGGCATTTGTGTGAAATTGTCACAATTAGCATATGAATTCTTGAGTTATGTCCAAAGACAAAGAGGTGGAGGGGCACCAGATAAGATCTTCCCTATAGGGCACCAAATTGGTCAGGGCCAGCTCGGCCTTTGACCACAAAAATTGAAATAAGGTCATCCTCGATTCCAAGTGGACGTTTGTGCCAAATTTGAAGAAATTCAATCAAGGCGTTCCCAAGATATCACGAGAATGGGACGGACGTGAGGTCACGGTGACCCTGACCTTTGACCACCAAAATCAAATCAGTTCATCCTCGAGTACAAGTGGACGTTTGTCCCAAATTTTAAAGAATTGCCTTCAGGCATTCCGGAGATATTGCATTCAGGAGAATCTCAGCTCTGCTCTTGCTCAGCTGGGTGTGTAAATAGGCAACAGTCTGCTAACATGTTAGTCATATAACTTAAAAGGTGATAATATGTCAGTTGTGTTTACAGCTTGTTTCTGTTGCCCCCAAGTGGCCAAAGAAAATCAGTTAATGCATGTTTAACTAACAAATGGATCTCTTTTATCTATCCATTTAGAAATGAGAAAATGCTGATGAACCAAAAGGAATGTTTGATTTATACTCAAAGGTTTAAAATCCTATCTTTATGTGCAAACATTTCATAAATGAGGTCACTGAAGGTCTGTTTCATCTTACACACAAACTGTTTTGGTCCCAAACTGAGTGCAACGCTGTGCTTAAGTGACACGACCGAGTGAGCCAGCAGTCTTGAATCACAGCCAGCGGGAGTTACGTAACTCTCTCACAGGGTCACGCTGTAGCTTTTTTGACGGACAGCAACACGCCCATGGATTGAGTTGGCCTTTCTCACCCATGTGTTACATTATACCAGGGCTACTCTCACAGATTAAAACAGACAGACTTTGTGCCATCAGAATGCAGAGGCTATTCGTAACACAGCAGCTCTGCTCTGGGAACACTTTCCCTGGTAATTGGGCTGTATAAGACAGTTCTCCTGCAAGTAAAATATTGATTTTTCTCAAGCTATTCCGCCTCAAACTTAATAGTAAGCCAGATAATAATTCACTCCAGACATGTTACGCAATGCTGTCTGTCTTTTTTCCCTACATTTTTCTCCTCTTATCACCTACGACTCCTCTTCTTTCCTTCCCGTCTTTCACATTCCTTCCCGTGGATCTGTGTGAACCCGCTGCCCTGTTCACACCCGCTGCCAATCTTACCTTCACACCAAGGGTTGAAGAGCATGACAATGTTCTTGCTGGAGTCGTGAGTAGTTGCCGGCTCGTCCTTCGCAGAGCTAGTTGTCACAGTGAGCCCGTACAGGCCAATCACAGCGCTGGCTGGCGAGTTGACGGACAGCTTGATCTTGTTGCCGTTCTGCTCGACGATCTTGGCCTCCCAGCGTTCATCCTCCAGGTGATCCACCAGTGGGATGATGACATGGGTGCCTTTGGCCACCAAGGGCAGGGGACCTATACCACACAGTTTATAGGTTAGATTATATAGAATATCCATGAACAAAAGCATGAT
Source organism: Sebastiscus tertius (assembly GCA_916701665.1). Lineage (NCBI taxonomy): Eukaryota > Metazoa > Chordata > Actinopteri > Perciformes > Sebastidae > Sebastiscus > Sebastiscus tertius. Next base: position 204,308 of record CAKAOH010039127.1, on the reverse strand, counting down.
GTATTACAATGCAATTCAGGCTATGCTTTTAGGTGGTGCAGTACAATATGGTTGTTGGATGTTGAAGGTTGATACCTCTAATGTTAAATATGAAATTACAGCCTTGAGACTGTTGCTTAGCTTAGCATAAAGACTTTGAAAAAAGTGAAAACAGTTAACCTTCCAACACCTCTAAAGCTCATTAATCAATAAGTTATTAACTTACTTAACTTACTTACTTTCTTATTAATAAGTGCAAGAGTGACCTTTCTGGGCACCGCTTCACATGTAACGGACAAACGTGCTATCAATCTTTTCATCTAACTCTTGACAAGAGACCGATTATATTTCTGAAATATCAAGATTAACTGCACGCAACTGTGTTGCTTTGAACCACTACAGCTATACAAAAATATCTAGTTAACAATATACTTAGCAAAACATTTTATATGAAAATGATTAATAACAAATAAAGCTTAAAGGGGACATATTGTGCTCATTTTAAGGTTCATACTTGTATTTTGGGTTTCTACTAGAGCATGTTTACATGCCTTAATGTTCAAAAAACACTTTATTTGTCTCATACTGTCAGTCTGAATATACCTGTATTCAACCTCTATCTGGAACGCTCCGTTTTAGCGTCTGTCTCTTTAAGACCCGCCAGTCTGCTCTGATTGGCTGGCGATGAAAAATATGGTGCACCTTTGCAAAGATAGTTCTCAAGCTGTGGGTGATATATTCTAATGAGCCTGCATGTGACAGGAAGGGGAGGCTTGTTGAATCACATCTTTTCTGATCTAAGCAGCCCACACAAAAATGACTGGGTTGTTTTATTTCACAGTTTGTGGGTTGGTAGGTGCTTCAGATACCCGAAGGTATGCGCACAAGCTCACTGAAAAAGTGAGTTTTTAATGGTATGTCCCTTAAGATAAAAAGAAAACATAGCACAACGTCTGCAATTCAGAGACACATTCCGATATTTGAAGTGAATGACCTTTGAGGGCAGAACAACACAACTGAAGCACCAAACGTGAATAAGATGGAAAACATCCACAGTTCATCTGCTACAGCATGCTCCTATGTGTGTATATATGCGCATGTGCACGTGTAAATTTTTGTGTTTGTGCAGTCAACAGAATCTTTGAATAACATTTTTTGCTTTATATGTGCAAGTGAAAACTCAAGTTGTGCAATTTGACAAAGGTCTTTACAATTCTTACAACTCTCAGTTATCCTTGAAAAGTTTGGATTAAATCAAGTTAGATAGCAGATGTAGCAGTGGACAGATAATTCATGTCACAGTAATTGTTAGTCTGTTCCCAGTGGGTGACACAACCATAGCAAACTGTAAACCACATATGTATCGCAGCCCTTCACCCAGCAGTGCATAGTTTGTCTGAGTAAACAACATTTGGTCTCTGGAAAGCCTCCCACACTGCACGCACGCACACATCTCTGCAGAAAGCCAAGAACATTCGTGAGTGTTTTATTAGCTTAGATGTTCCCTTTTTTACGTGGCTTGATGTTTTTTTTCTAAAGACTAACTACGAAAACAACTTTGTGCAAACTCTCTCTTTAAGAAAAAAGGGGTTATTTCAAAGTACCATTAGTGTGATTAAGACACATTGGATGCTTTCCTCTGAGCTATTTTCTTCACGGCACCCTGCTGGGGTTTAGCTGCCATTTGCTGAAGCAATGTGGAGTTGATCAAGAAACCATTGTTCTCCATCCGACCGCAGCCAGGACTTCCTCTCTGACCTCTGAGGACATGTGCAAAAGGAAATCAATGAAGAACACTCTTTTTCTGCTGGGTCGACCTCACCTTTTATTGAAAATTGAATCTCTATTCAGCTTCCTAGTTGAACAAAATAACAGCTTAGGAAGCTAGAGCGATACAAAGCTCCGCACTGAGTGCAGCACTTAGAACCTTTTCCCTGCAAATGCGTCCGTGAAAGCAGCAGTAACGGGAGCCTGTCGAATTCAGATGGCTTAGATAGTTATGTGCCGATTCTGTTTCACCCCCCGCTCCTCCCATGTAACTATCTAAGCAGCGGGGTGACGGCAAATCGCCTCTCTGTGGTGATGTAAGGGCCGTTTATTCCCAAGTGTGTAGTGGAACGTTGTAGTATGAGGCCTGAGAATACCAGAGCGAGGTGTCCGGTGTCTTGTGGTCTGTCTGGAAGCCGTAAACACTCTGGGGTAGTGGATGGAATCCAAAACTTGTGGCGTAGCTATATGGTTGAACTGCTGCTCGATTTAAACGTGCGGCATTTTGACCACATTTCCCATGCTTTGTTTTGAGTCAGTCGTTCATTCCTCTGCGTTTCACACGGCCTTGTAGCCACTACTGGTTAAAGGGGCACACTATACTACTCAACTTGTGAAAGCTGTGTTGTATATATGTCTTCTGTGGCTTTAGAGCAGTGGTTCCTAATCCATTTATCGTATGATGTACAACCACAACCCTGTCAGATAAATTCAATCATCAACGCTACCCATCATGTTCCAAATGTGTTCTATTTCAACCATTTATCCATTACTTTTAGTTATCTGTTTTAACTGTTTATTAGGGCTGTCAAAGTTAGCGCGATAATAACGCTTTAACGCAAATTTGTTTTAACGCCACTAATTTATTTAACGCATTAGCGCAACCTGCGATTTTTAGGTTGCAGCAGGCTCAGTTTTAAAGCTGTAGTGCAGATGAGAAAGTCTAAGTTACAAACTTGGGGTTTGAGATGGAAAGACGTGGGCATTTACCAGGCTGGGATTGTCTAACTAAAGGCTTGTGAGTTGCATTATAGGAATTGTAGGATCCAGTTTTTGGAGCTTGGCCCACACAAGGGACTAAAAGTCAGGATTTCTTGGCCGCTGTTGCTTCGAGTTTGTTCATTCTTTTTAATCTGTGTCTTGTGATTCCCCCAAATTTATGAAAAGTGCAATGCTAAATTGCTTGAGTGGCCCTTTAAGTTTTAGCAATATATTTTGCTTTATAGTTGTGCTTTTCTTAATGTCTCAGTTTTTAATCCTTTTTTCCCTGCTGCCCATTTTGGGCCATCTGGGTGCAATTTTCTGCATTGGGCAATATGATGCAATTTGATGTTTTTTAACCCCTAAACCATGCACTGCCCCGGCTGCTATACTCGCCTAAATACCGCTGATAATGATCATACTGATGATATTTCTTTATCATAAAAATCATAGATTCTGTTGGAAGGGACGAAGACACACGTACAGACACCGTCCATCAGCACTATACCTGTTTTCAGGTCCAGATGCATCTTGTCATTGTCAGCATTGAAGGGCCTGTTGAGCTCCAGCTCCATCTGGAAGGTCTGTCCTCTGCGGATGATCAGCTCGTCCCCCTGATACGAGTCTGTGTGGTGCTCCTGTCTGTTCTGACCCGTCTTGGAGCTCAGCAGGTCCACAGAACTCACCGACAACTTTATTTCTGAGAGAGGAAGGTCTGACATGAAATATAACACTTCTATCAACATGATATGTGCAACATGCAAAAATAGTCATTTAACTAAACTCAGATCTTACAATTTAATATCACAATTTACACCACAAGTCAGTGACATTACCTTCCATTTCCTTTGCCTCTCCATTCTCAGGCTTTGGCTTTGCGGGCTCCGGGGTCGGGGTCGGGGTCGGGGCCGGGGGTTTGACAAATTCCACCTTATCTGTAACATCATAGGTGCTGTTCTGGCGCTTACAGCAGCACGGACACATCTTCCTGAACCAGCGGCGACAGCCTCCCTCCTCCTGTTTCTTCTCCCCCTCTTTGTGAATGGACAGCTCCACCCTGGTGGGTGGGGCCGCTCCAGGGAAACGCCCCACATCCGACGTGCCTCTCGCTGCCAACCGCTCACCTGGCATTCTAGGAGACATTTTAGAAAAAAATGTTATTTCAATTGTAGATAGTAATCATCATTTTAAGTAATTACTTTGTTATGGTACACAAATAAGACGAACTCCTGAAATTAAAAAAAAAAATTCACTACAATGGCCCTAATATGCTGTCATTTCAGTCGACTTGTGACCAATAAGATTACTTTGGGGCCCAGTTGGGGGCCTCAACCCCTATGTTGTGAACCGCTGCACTAGTAGTTTTTAATCAATGCAAATAGTTTGGGTTTTATTTGACAAAGTTTTGAAATATTTGTCCCTGAATAATCCCCAGACCTTGCTGTAAACTAAGCTCTTTCTGCAAAGAGATGTTGCTGTTGAATTAAAAAAAAAAAGATGATGTGAGCGCCACAAACAAAATTCCTTTCATTTGATTATATTGTGGTGAGAGCACAAATCTCAGTGAGGGACAAATAAAACCAAACTTATGTGCAACAATTTCACGAAAGCCTCAACAACGTCGTACAGTAAACAGAAAGACATAATGTTCACACTGTAGAGGTCATTGGCAGTGCGCTACAGTACATTTCATTCCACCGAGACTTTGTATTCATAACAGTCTGATTAACGAAACATTCATCCAGTTCCTCCTCTCCTTTTCTTTTATCTCCCCATCATGAAACAGCAAATGCACGTTTTCTTTTTTCCCACAATTTCCACATTCCAGACTTGAACTCTTTCCTCGGTCGTCAGGCTTTCTCAAAGCATTCTGGGGTATTCAGCCTTTCGTCCTTGTCGGCTGCACTCCCTGAGCAATCTAACATACCTCCTACAAGCAGCTGGATCCCATCTGCTTCACCTCAGCTGTGAATGTAGTTTGTGTGTGTAGGCCATATCTCTGAGCGTGCACATACACTGCGGATGTAGGTGTCCGGTACTGTATATCATACGAACATCTATCACACTGTCACATCCCCACCCTCATGCAGTGCACCAATAATCACAACGGAATTAGATCATTTGTCACATTGAAGATACGCCGGTTCTCCCTGCCCATCCTCAGATTTTGAAATCAGGTTCCCACACACACACACACCAAACGTCAACATTAGGAAAGTGAAAATAAAAAGTGTTTACTATAGAATGCAAGGAGGAAGGAGGGGGGACTTTCCCTCATATCCTCTTCTTTCCTTCCCTTTTCTCGCCATCTGTAACTTCTCAATCTAAACATAAAAACCACACAGGGCTGTGGCGCTGTAATCTATATTACCCTTAACATTATAGCACCATTAGAGTTTTGTTAACTCTTGTAAAACACCCATAAACTGTAATGAGATTCAGTAATGCACATAGTCAGGAGAAATGCATTGTTTTTAATTAAACATGTGTTAGGAGATGGTTGGTTTATAGCCCCGTCCCCCTTCGCCTGTGAAACTTTCCATGCTAGTACAACGCCTATAGAGTTTATGATAATAGGGGCAGATTTACCCATCCAAATTCTTAGTAATGTTTGAAAGAAAGGGTCTGCGATTTCACACAGAGGTACACAGAAGCAGGATTGATTTTTCTAATTAACGCTAAATCTGTGAGTTAGTTAAAAACTGCGTCTCCGGCTGACTTCTTTAATGTTTCCAGCTAACTCATTTCAAAACAAGACTTGTGTAAAAGGGCTTTAAATATGTGCTTGATGGCTATTTGCATGACATTATGCTAAAAGACTGAGGCTAAAGCAGATTTGGCTAGGGTTACTTGGAAGCAATATTTTTTTTCCACCCAACTGATTGGCTTACCCTGATATTCTTATCCTAACCCTAAACAGTCTCACACCTCGTGCCTAAACCTAACCAATCCAATCAACGAAGGCAAGAAGTACTAGCCAATCAGAGGCAGAGAAGGGTGGGTCATGACTTTGCCATACCAGCAAAGAAAAGTGGCTTACTGGAATGCAAACTTCCCCAAATCCAATACAATATTTTTTCCTACTATGGCGAAGACATGACCCACCCTACTCTACCTCTGATTGTCGTACCTTGATATTCTGACCCTAACCTTAACCAATTTCACTCCTCATGTCGAGAGGAGTGGTAGGTAGGCTGCTAGCCAATCAGAGGCAGAGTCGGGCAGGTCACATCTTCGCCATAGCAGTGTTCGTAACGTTAGCTAAACTCTTGAAATAGGAGCACCTTGGCTCCCACATAGTGGACATTCTGTTCAGTTCCAGACCTGTACAAGGATTTTTCTAAAGTAAACTGTAACCCTAAAAAAATAATGTAGTTAGCTAAAATAGGCTATGCTGATTGGCTTTGGAGGTAATGCTAGACTATTGTGGTCATGTTTAGAAGGTAACCCCCAAGTTGCGAAACTCTTGAGATGGTTAGGCATTGACCTCGAATGGTTAAGGTTAGGAGGGGTCGTCAGGCAGCGAGTCTCGTGAGAGTCTTCGCATGATTTTGCAACTACAGTGTTGACTTCTAAACACAACCTACTATAAGCACTGTGCAAGCTGACATTTGCTGCTGATGTTGGAGCAGATAAACACACTGCTATTCCTTGTTGGTGGTGCAGCTAGAATAATCGCTATTCGGGTGGTGAATTTACCAAAAGGTCAGTTAGTATCTGTGCACATCTACTTAGCTCTCTGCATATCACAATGTGCCTCGTTATGTTTTTCAACTTTAGCATTCTGCTTGCAAAGTATAAGCTAAAGTAAGTAAACCTAAAAATTTGAGACTGCACAAGTGATACAAGGTGTCATCTAAGGAAAGTTACAGCACATAGTTCAGCAGTGAGAGTCTTTGATAAAGTGCTGCTACTTTTCTATTGATTTCATGGTTAAATATTTGCATGGGACAGGCGTAACAAACAGGCTGAGCACTGTGGTTTTGTGAAAAAAAAGAGGCAGTGATAGTGAAGTTATGTGATGTAGTTCAGAGGGCAAACAGCTGAGGAAGAGGTGGTAGGGAGGGGCGCCTCAGAAATTCATGTGTAAGTCAAGAATGTGTGTGTGTGTGTGCACCATCTGCGCTTGTAGGATATTATGGTTACTTCTGATTTTTCAACTCCTTCACTTCCTGAGTTCATCTGCTGGTCAGATGACATTCCCCCTCCCTTCAACTGTTTCCAAATCCTCTAAATATTTGGCAAAAACATTCATAATCATTGTGACTGACACAATGGATGGAGTCAGATGTGTGTATTGCAACACGACCTCCACCCAAAGATGAAGTCACGCTCACCGACCCATTCTGTTCTGCCTTTGCTGCATCCATCTCTAATTTTAGTAAAAAGGAAACCAACATTAAAGTGAAGTGAAAAGCATGACAGTATTCACGCTTTTTGGTTAGCAGTGCCTTTTTCTTCCTCACTCAGACAACTGGTGGCTAAATATTTGGGGTGCTGATACAAATATAATTGGCCAAATAATACTGCCTATATAGGCTATTTTCAAATCTAACAACTGCACAAAAGCTTTTCCAGGCTGTTTTCTTAGTAATTTGTGTCTTCACAGGCTTTAATAAAGCCAAGTTATCTCACCACTGCACCTTAGGTGGTCTAAAATTGCCCAATTAGAGTCATCCACTCAACCCCCTAAAACCATGAAAAGCCATTCCACAAGCCTAATTTTTTGGCCGCTCTTCCCTCACACTTTAATGCACAAATTTAAATGGATTTATAATACGGCCACCAGCCGAGCTTGAAAACAAGTGTTACTTCTTCATCTTTTCTCCTCCCCGCTGCCTATCATGTATCACTTCTTCTTCCATTGTGCCGTGCCCTCCTCTCCCTCTGCAGCCCTGCAGCCCTGCACTTCTCTTCAGTCAGGTTTGTGTTGGCACGCCGGTACTCTCTGGTATGCCCACTGGCCCTCTGAGATAAGCGTTTCAAGGCAGCAACACCAGCTTTAAATGGCCGGGCTTGTTTGCCTGGTGATATTGGTCAACACAGTCTCACGGCAATTTGTGAAACAGTCACAAATTTAATCTATTTGATTCATATACATAGACACAAATTTACCTTTTTTTCGTGACACTCAGCACGATTTTCAACAACTCATTTATTGTGCTTTTTTCTACAAATGTCCAGCAACACGTGATGCACGTATCAATTTCCACTCCAGTCTTTTCAAAATAAAACAACTTAGTTTAGGAATAGATCGACTTGGTTAGGCTTAGGCAACAAAACTACTTAGTTAGGTTTAGGAAAAGATCGCGTTTTGGGTTAAAATAACACCGGAAATGCCTTAACTCAAGTACGGAAGTTACGTGACCAAAACTACTCAGGTAGCTTTAGAAAAACATTGTGGTTTGGGTTAAAATAACTCCGGAAATGCTGTAACTTAAGGACAGATGTTACATAACAAATCAACATTGACTTTTGGTTTCACACGGGGTACGAACACCGGTCTCCTGGGCAATAGTCCAGTGTTATTTTGACACACCCATCCATCTTGACCTCCTCCCTATACGTGGCCATTCTTTATACTTCTTATACATTTTTGTGAAAAGGTGAAATTCATGTCTACGTTCTCGAATTAATACATTAAATTTCATGACTATTTCACAAACTGCTATGCAACAGGGCTGTATTGGTCCCATGATGTAAAATTAATAAATGTCACAGCACAGTAAAAGCCTGGAATACCATCACACGTAGAAAAAAAAGCCAAACAAACAAGAAATGGTTTAAATCCCCCGACTCCGCACATCCTTCAAGGTCTCTGAGAGAAGAAAGGGAATCAGCTGCAGCTGGTTGGCCACCAACGAACCAAACAAGGCTGCTGATGGCATGAAAATACCTCTGAGCTAATTGACTGTTCTTTACTGAATAATGGAAAATGCTTTTAAAAAAACAACTTTGTGGAGATTGGAAGGCCTTCATCTGATCAACTACTGGAAACCGATCAGGGTAACTGATTGTTGGATTTTTGTTGCAACAAAAGTTCAACAAGTTCAGAGCTAAACTTTACCCAGAGAGCTGCAAGACCATTAGAAGTTTAAGTTCATTAAAGGCAAGAAAATAAGCTATTATGAAGGGAGTAAGACCATTTTTATTGCTATATATTTTTATATGGTCTGTCCTTTTGTAAATGTGCTTAAATGATTCTTTCTGTCTTTCTGTGAGCCTCCCTCTCCGTGGAGGATCATCCTATAAAGCACAATAATCATAAGAGATGTTGGATTTTTGTTGCAACAAAAGTTCAACAAGTTCAGGGCTTAACTTCACCCAGAGAGCTGAAAGACCATGAGAAAAATGAGGTTTAAATTCATTAAAGGCAAGAAAATAGGCTATTATGAAGGGAGTAAAAGCATTTTTATTGCTTTATATTTTTGGTGTGGTCTGTCCTTTTATAAATGTGCTTAAATGTCTCTATCTGTCTTCATGTGAACCTCCCTCTGTGTGGAGGATCATTGTATAAACCCAATAATAAGAAGAGAGGCTTTATCTGCTCTAAGAGAAGAAACCGTTAGGTCACGCGCAACTTAACATCTCTCTTATAAAAAAAGAAAAGAGAAGGAGTGAAAATCTTACTTTATCTGTGTGGATTCTTATCTGGATCAGCTGGATGAATCCTCTGTTTCGTCCCCAGTAATTATCTCTCTGCGTCAAAACTTTTTGGAAAGTTTGTTTTCTATCTTCACTCCGCTCCGGTCTTCAATCAGAATACTTCTAATATGTATGTCCTGGTGTGTACTGCACGGTACTTTTAAGCTGACACACACACCCCTCTTCCTCTCGGTTCAGCCCACCCAGACCCCACCCAGTGTGGACCGAAGTTACCCACCAGGAGGTCCTGCTGGGAGTTGAGCGCGTTTTTGGTACGCGCTGCTAAAAGTGCGCACGTAGTCGCTCTGGTACTTGATGAGTAGCACACACAGACACACACACACACACGTCACACACCCACATGGAGAGGGAGACTCAGGGGAGAAAGTTTGTTACGCAATGTTCAAGTATTCTTTATTTTTCCAGTACGGGAAGGGAGTGGAGCAGACAGACAGTCAGAGGAGGAGGGCTGAGGGATAAGTATGGTGAGTCCTGATGTAACCACCCACTAAAACCAGTAAATCTGAGGGAGTAACTACAATCTATACCCTGCACCATAAAGCCAATAATCATTATAATAATCATAATATAATAAAGAATGGGCTGTCAATCGATTAAAATATTTAATCCCAATTAATCACATGATTGTCCATAGTTCATCATGATTAATGGCAAGTCAATCTCACATGTTTTATCTGTTCAAAATGTACCTTAAAGGGAGAGTTGTCAAGTATTTAATGCTCTTATCAATATGGGAGTTGACAAATATGATTGCTTTATGCAAATGTATGTATATATTTATTATTGGAAATCAATTAACAACACAAAATGATGACACATATTGTCCAGAAACCCTCACAGGTACTGCATTTAGCATAAAAAATATGCTCAAATCCTAACATGGTAATGACAGCTGTCAGTGTGCTGAAAACTGCATGTGATTATCATAAAATGGGCATGTCTGTAAAGGGAAGACTCGTGGGTAATGTACCTTAAAGGGAGAATTATGGATTTATTAAGTATTTAATACTCTTATCAACATGGGAGTGGAAATGAATATGCTTGCTTTATGCAAATGTATGTATATATTTATTATTGGAAATCAATTAACAACACAAAACAATGACAGATATTGTCCAGAAACCCTCACAGGTTCTGCATTTAGCATAAAAAAATATGCTCAAATCATAACATGTCAAACTGCAGCCCAACATGCAACAGCAGCTGTCAGTGTGTCGGTGTGCTGACTTGACTATGACTTGCCCCAAACTGCATGTGATTATCATAAAGTGGGCATGCCTGTAAAGGGGAGACTCGTGGGTACCCATAGAACCCATTTTCACTCACATATCTTGAGGTCAGAGGTCAAGGGACCCCTTTGAAGATGGCCATAACGTTTTTTCTTTGCCAAAATTTAGCGTAAGTTTGGAGCGTTATTTAACCTCCTTCTCGACACACTATGGTTGGTACCGATGGATTCTTTAGGTTTTCTAGTTTCATATGATGCCAGTATCTTTAAAAGCTTTAAAGCTGAGCCCGCTACAACCTCCGAAAGATCAATTTGCATTAATACATTATTATAGGCATATGTTGTAACCACCAAAATAAACCAAAACAACAGTTTGAATGATATGTGGAGGATTCAAGGTTGCAACTCCTCTATAGACACTCCTTGTGTCAATGTTGTCACTAAAACATTACAGGACGTTTAACTTCTCCTACACACTTTCAGTTCTCCTCTGTTGGTCAGTTTACAGAGAAACTCCCTGTCTAAGTTTAACCCATCTGATCACAAAGCTAAAAAAAGACCAATTTAACATCATAGGAACAGAATCAAACATTGATGAAGATGGCCAGGGCATGTGTTTGCTATTGAATATTGTACAATTCACTCCAAAGCATCTACTCAGCAAAAGCACTAAATGACGTATTTATGAGGCATTTTGTCTCATAGATTCCCGGTCTTCCAAAGTGCCCACAACCAATGAGAGCAGATCTAGTGAATGACTAAAGTGTACCATAGCTTTGTGGTTTTACAGGAGATCGTAATGAAGTCATACAGTATGTAATACGTGATGATGATGATTTCTATAGGGAGAGCTGAAGATACATGTCGAAACTTGCCTTCCTCTGTCAGTCAGCGTTAAATGGTTACATCATGCCAACTGAGAATTACAGCAGTAATAATGTAACAATGCTGACACACTGATGATGCTGATGCAGGTAAGTTTATCTTTTTAGTTTAATGTGTTAGCCTGCTAACATTTGATAATTGGCGCTAAACACAAGGGACAGCTGAGGCTGATGTCATTTGGCTATCGTTGTTCATAAACACAAGTATTGGACAAACTGAAATTTTGATCTGATGGTGGCGCTAAATGAAAAGTCAGAAGATCACCAAAGTCAGAATAATTTAATCTCTAGGAACTTTGAATACCCGTTGAACATTTCACAGCAATTCATCCAATAGCTCTCAAGATCTAATCTCATCTCATCTTCAACCGCTAATCCGGGGTCAGGTTGCGGGGGCAACAGCTCCAGCAGGGGACTCCAAACTTCCCTTTCCCGGGCCACATTAACCAGCACTGACTGGGGGATCCCGAGGCGTTCCCAGGCCAGTGTGGAGATATAATCTCTCCACCTAGTCCTGGATCTTCCCCGTGGTTTCCTCCCAGCTGGTCGTGCCTGGAACACCTCCCTAGGGAGGCCCGAACCACCTCAGCTGGCTCCTTTCTCTCAACATATTTCACTCAAAACCAACGTTGTCAACCTCATGGTGGCTCAGGAGGAATAAGTAATGGGATCACAAAGTCGCTAGGATACATAATGTGAGGACCATGAGCGTCACCAAATGGCATGGCAATCCATCCATCCAGTAGTTGTCAAGATATTTCATTGAATCAGTGAAAACTTGACCTCATGGTGGCGCTAAGAAACATCAGGGGATCACCCAAATCTATGTCTGTACAAAAGTTCTTGGCAATCCATTCAATAGGTCTTCAGATATTTCAGTCAGTACCAAAGTGGTGGACCTTGTCATCGATGGAGCCATGCCACTAACATGACTAAAACCCCAACATATGTATAAAAATAGCAAAATAACAATTGGATTGACTGTATTTGTACTGCATGTGCTGCTAAGACGTGTTTTGAGTGCTGGGTGGCGATTTATTCAGCAACCCGAGATAAGAAACCGTTGTTCATTGTGGTGGTATTGGATTAAACATTACAGTATTTTCTGTCACATAGCAGAGGTTGAGGGTCAAACAATCTGGGTTAGGGTTGGGGAGAATCCTTTAGGCAAGTATGACAAGGACACCACTAAAAGTGTTTAAACATATGGCACAGGCGTACTTTATTTGACATATGCAAGATAATATAAAGGATTGTTAGACTGTAAAATTCGGTCAGACACTGATTTATGTTATCTACTATTCTAATAGTATATTAATTTAAGTTCAAAGTTTCAAATGATCCACATCTGTAGATATGCAGGTTTTTAAATAAGCACAATTTAATAATTTATAGCATTATTATTATTCTGCGGACCCCCTGACAGAGTGCAATGGTACCCTGGGGGTCCCGGGACCACACTTTGTGCATCAGTTGTCTAAGAATAGTTATTAGGTTTATAAATGGTATTTTAATAACCCAGTGGCTTTTTTTTCAAGTCAATCTTTTTGACATGTCACAACAGGAGAAGCACCGGGGTAATTAATCACATTAATGATGGCTAAATACCTTTCAAGTGTGCCAGTTCCGGGCTATTGTGTGTTGTGTATGGAGGCTCACTAGAATGGCTTATTGGAGGGGTTTAAATGGAACACAACCATTGTTAATGTTATTAGTTACACCTGTGCTTTTCCTGCTATAACAAGTCAAAATATCTGCAGTAACATTTTGAACAAACCTCTTCATAAGAGAAAAGCAATAAGGTAACCTGAAGGAATTTATTTATGAATTTGCCACACTTGTAAAAATGATTTTTCTCTAAGAATTGTAGCTCAGAGCCATACATTATGTTTTTGTCACGACTATTTGTGTTTTGAAAAATGCACACCATTTACCACGCTTATTGTTCATCTTGTTCGCTTGACACCGGTGTGATAAACGACACGGACAACGTTTGCGGCATTCGGCAGAGCGGTGGGCGTGAGAGGAAACACAAAGGTGACTTGGGTTCGCTGAGTATCTGAGCATAACAGATGGGGCCAGGTCCTGGCTCTCACACTGTACGTGGGAAACCAAACAGCCAGCAGCAGGCCAAAGGAAACTTCCTGACTGTGTGAGACACATGGGGAATTGGTATGAAATGTGTTTTTTTTTTTGTGTTATATACAATTTTGCTGAGTGAAAAACACAATAAAGGAATCAATTTGTGGTTGTTCATTGTAAGTGGACAGAATATGAGCTCCACTGCTCTGCAAACATACAGTACAGCAGGATTGCCCCCGTGTCAAGGAGTGTCAGCGAGAATATTTTTGGTATGCGCTGTATTGACACGTCTCTGTTAAATAATAACCAAGTTCCTCTGACCTTTTCTGAACTTGTGAGGATCAAAAAGGCACACAGAGCCACAACACACACTGCTAAATGATCTGTTTTACATAAAAAAATAGCCAGATAAAAAAAGAATGCAGTGGATGAAAAACAGTGCAAACTGAATGTCCATATGGTGGACATAAAAGGAATAGTTTGACATTTTGCTAAATGTAAATGCTGAGACTGGCAGCAGGTTGAAACAGCAAGCTTGGCTCTGTCTGAAGATAAACACATCTGCCTGTCATGGGGTTGCCAACTTCCTGAAATGGAAATTAGGAACGGGAAGGGTGGGTTGGACTATATGACCTTAGACTGAGGAGCTCTGACTACTGCGGACGTTTAACAAATATATGATTATTGCATTAATGTCCAAAACGATGGGTATACACCTGCATTACCCTTCAGTAGAAGACGAAGACATAACATAACAGATAAAATGCCCACATAGGCTAGCCTACTTGGTTGTGGAAAGTCCTATCCATACCATACATGATCACATTTACCGGACATGTAAGATTTAGAGAAGCAAACACACAAACCTGAATTTGATCAGTTTTGTATTTTGGAGCGATAGGAATAAATACATGTGAAACAGATTATCATTCAAGAGTTTTCTTTGGGCTGTGCAAACCAACAGTTAACATTGTACTTCTGTAATTTCTTTTTTTTTTTCCAATTACGGGATGATTCATTATTTTACGGGACGGTTGGCGACCTGAATTTCTAATGCTAACTAGTTTCTAGCTGTATGCAGCTGTAATAATGGATATATTGGCTGTAATTCATCACTTTTGTTATCTTATAATACACCCATGGGCTGTATGCTGTAAGTCTGTACCGTGGTGGATGTATTAACGTCTCTGTTCCCAAACAACCGGCTATCGGCCAGTAGCTAGTAGAACAACATAAACAGAATTTAATGTAGTTGTAGGCTATTTAATAACACGCAGGGCAAAAGCACAGGGCACAACCTCTTATATGTCCATGGTCTGTGGTCTATTGTACATTCATTTTGGATCCTTGACATGAAAAAGATTGCTCTCAAAATCTGTGTGCTGGATTTTTCTACCTTCCATTCATGTCCATCGCTCACTTTATGCTACTCTGGGAAGCGGCCGGGCAAAAAAGGTTTAAGAAATATATAAGTAAGTAAGTAAATAGTTATAATAGCATGCTGATTTATAATATTTTTATTGTTCAACACAGGCCATTTCGGTAGAGACATTAAAATTATGACAATAGAATAGAAAAAATGTTGTTTTACTTTTGTTCGGTACTTTGTTGGCGTCCGGGAGTCGCTTTCAGTCCAAAATGGCGGAAGTGTAGCTTTTCTGCTGGGCGCTGACGTTGCAATGGAACGAACAATTGACTTTCCTACTTCTTAGCAATATACGTTCTTTGGCCAGGCTAGCTGTCTCCCAATTTTCAGTCTTAAAGTTGAGCTAAGCTAATGGACGTCTGGTTGTAATTTCACATTTTATGCACAGATATGAGAGTGGTTTCAATCCTCTCATCTAACTCTCAGAAAAAGAAAAAAAACCCAAATAGCCTTGGTGAAGTTCCCAACATTTCTAACTATCGAAATAGCAGAAGGGCAATTACAGTTTCCATGACTAATGTAGGCCTAACCCCTCACCCCGTTTCACAAGAAAAATATTAAATCTTGACAGGCAGCCAAACCAGAGACTGATAAAGAGAGACGACAACTTTAATGTGTGCTGAAGAATTTATACCAACTTATTTGTAATTCTAAAAAATTGTTTTCTCTCATATTACAGCAGTGAGTATTTACCATTAAAAATTACTGCCATTGCTCTGATACGTATGATTCATAAGGTTCAGCATGTGACATCACGAGCTGTGTGTGTTTTGTGATGAAATGCGTCTGCGTGTGTCTGTGTGACTCTTAATCAATTGCAATGTTCATTCACAGTTTACTGTGCAGGGGCTGATTCACGCGCTGCAGTTGCTCTGGAGATGAACACAAACAGACAAAGCCAACAACAGGAGCTCTACTGTTGAACAAATGATTTATCAGTTGCTCTGCCTCTCTGCTCCAAAGCCACTGCTCTCGCTATTAAAACAAATCCTGAGCATGTCTGGTTCACTCTCTCCTCTGTGTGCAGCCTATTACAGGCAAAGCTCGGTGTTTTCTGAACACATTTTAGAGAGGAAATATGTTCCTTCCCGAAAAGTATTGAATAATTTACCAAGAGCAGACCAGAATTTAATCATTTATGACTGCTTTCCATACTTTTTCTAATCCCACAAGCGTTTTATTCTCTCCAGAGCATATTGTCTGAGCAAAACATTGTGATTTTTTTTACTTATATTGTGTTGTAGTTCCATTTGAGCAATCCTCATTTCAATTGTCTAACAGGACCAAGAGTCAACAGCCTCTTTATAGCAGCTCTGTATTTTGGCTCAGTGTTTAGCTTTAAAGGTCCCATATCCTGCTCATTTTCAGGTTCTTACTTGTATTTTGTGTTCCTACTAGAACATGTTTACACGCTGTAATGTTAAAAAAAACTCTTTATTTTCCTCATACTGTCTGTCTGAATATATACCTGTATTTACCCTCTGTCTGAAACGCTCCGTTTTAGTGCATTTCAATGGAATTGCAACTGAATTGCGTTGCTAGGCAACAGTTTGGGTCCATGTTTACTTCCTGTCAGCTGATGTTATTTACATACACTGCAACTGAAAATAAACTGGGACACATTTAGAATATTTATGTTTAAAACCGTGTAATGGTCTAAATATTGTTTATTTGTGACATCACAAATGGACAGAAATCCTAACTGCTTGTTTCAAATGAACAATTTCTGAATACGGGCTGTGTGTATTTCTCCTTATATTGAGCGTTTTGATAGTTTAACAGTATTTATATAGCACTTAAACCTGCTTTATAATATAAAAGACATGAAAATCTCACTTTTTACAATTTGGGACCTTTAAGCTAAATACTGTCAATCATTCACAAATGAACACCACTTTTATGATTTTTAAAGTGTAAATGCAATCGCCAGAAGTACATAGCTAACAAAATGAGGTGTGATGACGTTTAGTAGTCTCATTTAACCACTTGATAGCAACCGCCTTTTTTAAGACACGTAAAAGCTTCAAAATTCACGAGTGGGGTATTACTGAGGTATTTTATGCCGTAGAACAAAACGTTAAAATCTCTCATAACCACAGACTTTATTTCAGGCATCTAACTAAAAACCCATTCAAAAAAACCTAAAGTGCTAACTCACATCCCTAGAAAACTTGTAAGTCCTCTACTTTCCTTTATCTCCATCTTATTCTTTGTAATCCTTGTAGATCTAATGAATCACTTTTACCCGGATAGTGACATAGGATAAGTGCAGTTTACCTATGGAAAGTACTGCATGTACGTCTGATCAGAAATGACTACATCTCAAGTTGCCTCACCTCTGATTCATTTAACTACACGCCCAAACACAGACTATAGGCAGGGGTACGTCACTTTCCAGAGGAAGTATAATGCCGTCATTACTGTCAAAAGGGGGACAGTAGTGCCATTATTTCGCAAGTCAAAAGTAAGTCATAGGTGTAAAGTCCTGACCTTAAGATTTTGACCAAAGACAAAAGGAGAGAAGAGGTGCATGTAACTATTTTTAATAAAAGAATAGAATTGAAAGAGCACTTTGGGCCAAAATTCTTCTTGTACTTACTGGAATACAGTATATTTATTAACCGTGAAAATAAACATGTTTTCATACAGTAAGGATACCAACAAAAACTCTCATTATATAATCACTTTTCTACACACTTCTCCAGCACTTAAATTAAATGCTGCCATAATTTTTCAATAATGCATTAGAAGGCTAAAAATAAATGCTGATGATGACCTTCGAAGGGGTTTACAAATTAAAAATGTCTGTCTATTTTCTAGTGAGCATGCAGCTGTCACCCACCAAGGCTCTTCTGCTTTGTGCTTGAGGAAGGTAAAAGGTCTTTCATGTCAAAAAGCCCTTATAAAGTCACACAAGTCACTGGTGTTGTTGGATTGCAGGTCTTTCTTTGATTAAATCACATGCCAGCCTTGGCTTCCAATCCACACATTTTACCACCTACAGGTTTTGGGTGAGCGTGATAATTGAATCCTTCTACCAGGAGAGTAACCATGCTGCCCTCTGGTGGTTACAACCAAAGCTCACTGCACTTTATGATATTACAATTAACATACTGCATAAAACAATGATTCAGTTTTGACATGTGGACAACATGCAATTACATGCATGTTTAAACACAAGATTGTTTGCAGTGTTAAATAACAAATAACCATTATGTGAATCACTTTGAACATATCAGCAGCAGAGATGCAAATATTGCAGCACAAAAGAGTGTTCATGTGCCCAGGATTGTCTCACGTGATGGATCCATTTTTTGTATTGATCCTCAAAACAAGACTTTGTCTCGGTAGTATCAATACTTTGGGGATTCATTCACCCACGACCCCCCACCTATTTATTAACTAGCTGGAGGCCATATTGTGTTAAGTGTTAATTTACTAAAATCAATAGTGCAGGTTAAGTTTATGTGTTTAGGTAGGCCTATTTCCAACTGGGACATAATGGTCTTTTCAAGGGGGACATTCTAGACTAGGTCACAAGGGCAGCAACAGCTGCATAGACTATTTTTAGTAGCATCTAAAAACGATCACTATTTGTGTGGTTGCATATTTAACAAACCATATTTTTTTATTTTATTTTATTTTTTTAATTCAGAGAACTTTGTAGTGGACGTAGTTATAAACATTTTTCAGATCAAACTGAGTTCAGTGCAGGCAAGCTGATAAAATATTAAACTGCTGGCCTACTTTTTTATTATTTTCAAAGGGCATAATTAGGCAATGTAAACTGTTATTATAATAATATATAATAATATTAAGGGGATGTTAAGGTATTATATGTGTCTTACTGATGAATGGGGACAACTTATATGGGCCCAAAGTTACATGGAAAACAAATGAATACATAAATGACCGTGATTAAATGAAATACATTTGAATTTTGCACAAAAGGACAAGCAAGTCTCCCATGAAGTCAGAAGGCAGAGGGTGCTCTCAGTTTTTTTTTTGCAGATGAGATTCACATAATTAATTTGATAATTATCCAAGCAAAATATTATATACTGTACATAAAATGATATGGCTTAAAAGAATACCCTCCTTTTTATTTTTAAAGATACTGATTTTAAAACATATTTGACTATGATTGATAACTTAAAACTCAAAAATTCTACATTGACTAAAACTATTAAATTCTTCGGACATTTTAAATGTATCCCAATTGTTTAACAGACCCCGAATGTTTTTTGTTTGTTTGTTTTTTATTTATTTTTATTTATTTATTTGTATTAATATTTTACTTTCCTTACATTTTATTTTTTATATAATTTATTTTATCTTATTTTCATACTGTAAAATATTTTTTGCAGAACTGTAATGAAAAATCTGAACCTGCGAATATATTATATTGAACTTTCGAAATAAAGTACTTAAAACTTTCTAAATTTAAATTAAATAAATTAAAAAAAATAATAAAACTTTCGAAAATTTCTAAATTGACTAAAACTATTAAATCGTTTAGACATTTTAAATTTATTTCAATTGTTTAACAGACTCCGAATGCTTTTTGTTTGTCTGTTTTTTATTTATTATTATTATTATTATTATTATTATTATTATTATTATTATTCATCTTTTCCTTTCCTTACATTTTATTTGTTGTAAAATGTATTTTTATGTTATACTTCAAAATATTTTTGCAGAATTGTAATGAAAAATCTGTACCTGCGAATATATTATATTGAACTTTTGAAATAAAGTATATTAAAAAAAAAAAAGGCAGGGGGCGCCGCTGAATGCTACGTCATCACTACGCGTCCACGTCTACACATTTTACACGTGAGTTAAACTACATTTCGTTTCCTTCCATAAACTCTGTTTTGTATCGATTCATATTTGGCACGAGTTAAGCTAAATGTCTCGCTTAAATGTTCATGAACAATCTGTTAAAATGTCCACTTGTTTCGGAACATATGGAGTTAGTTTGTGTCTCAGTTCTCGAGCAGAGAGTTCGCATGGCGTCTTTTAGCCAAACTCCTATTCAACAACATGTCAATATAACGTGTCCCCGCTTATCGGACACCTTATTGACCTCCTAAAATATTACTTAGAACATTGTCTGAATCATTAGTAGCCAGAGGTGAATTCGGCATACATTACTGTTAGTCAAACTCTCTTGTTCACATCTAATTTATAACTTAGCCTCGCTAACATTGCTGTCAATCACACACAACAGTCTGTACTGAGACACTCAACAGATACAGAGAATACTCATTAGTTAGTCTCAGGGTTAGTCTTACCTGTCCAATTAGTGTCGTTTTTATTTATGTTTAATTTCTAAATAAAATGTTTTCCTATTTCTTTTGTCATGTTTTATTATCAAACACAGACTGACGTACAACTAATGAATAATTTAAAAATAATTTTACTATTGCTACTACCAGGGTCTGAAATTAACTTTTTTCACTGCCTGTCACTGTGGCAGGCAAGTATTTTTTTTTTTATCTGTTACTCTTGAAATCTCTGCACTAAATGAAGGAATAACATTTTAGATCTGATGTAATTCAATGTTCTATATATTTTACACAAAAAAACATTATATGCATGTTAATCCCAGTTTTGGAATTACACAGTAGCTTCTGTTATTGTCATATATAGTGGTTATTTGCATAAAAACACACAATTCAAATGATTATTTTAATATTTGCTGTGATTAAAAAAAAATCTTGGCAACTTGTTAGGAAGTTAAACAGGTCATAATCCTCTCTCTAATATCTATTTTATATTGCTGTGAAAACATTTCCTTCAAACAACTGGATTTATTAAAGTTTCTCGCCCCAAAAAAATATTTAACGAGATTTGAACACATCATGATATGATTGTAATTAACCTTCACCAAATAGTCATCTTGACAGAGCAGAGCTTAAACGCCTCATAATAATAACTCAATGGTTGCATCATTGTGCATGTGTAACTGTTGGAGAGCATCAATACAGAGGGATCGATAGTCACGGAGGCATGAGATGCCAAGGTATCGGTCAACTAAGAACCTGTTCTTAGTACTGGATCTTAGAACCGGTTCTTAATTCCCATCCTTAGAGTTTTATCCCATCCCGAGTAGGGTGGCGGGTGCTAATTTCAGACCCTGGGTACTAGTATGAGTAAACAATACTACAGCTACAGTATCATATCGGTAATATTATTGCATAAAATATTTGTATTTGCTTCAAAGCCCAACATTTTAGTAACATTAATATAAAGTGTAAACCACTTTTGATAAAGATGTTCTGTTTGATGATTCAGGAAACCATCAAATCCTAATAATTACTCCATGTTTTCCCGTCATCTGTTTCCTGTTTTCATCCAGAGTACCAAACTGAGCATCCTCTCTAACAAGACCAAGTCAATCTACTTGTAAACCTGCATGCTGGAAAAGGTCCAAGCTATGTTGACGAAAGCAGAAGAAAGGAATCCACAGAAAGGGGGAGGAAAGAAGAGGAGACACCCCGGGGAAGATGGAGATGGAGGAGGAGGAGGAGAGAGGAAGAGGAGGGGTGGTGGTGGTGAAGAAGGAGACGGAGGCAGGAAGCGTCTGGACGCCCTGAGTGTGGGCTATTTTCGCCGAGTTGGGGAAAGACTCAGTGAAGGCTTTGAAGATAATGAGGAGAGAGGTGAGGAGGATTATTTTTTTTGGACATCTGAGCAAGAGGGGTTGGGATGGGGGGGTTGGAAGTTGATTAAAGTTGTGAATGTGCAGCAGAAAGGCACATAACACGAGTACACCATCATATGAAAACAGGAATCTGTGCTTTTGAACTACATTATATGGGGCAAATAAAATCTGGAAGTCATCTTCAGATATCAGTATTGTTGGGCTGTTGGGGTGGGGAACTTCCCCTGACAATGTGTCCGGTAGAAGTTTTATTAACTGTCAGATATATAATATAAAGCTGCCAAATATTTGCTGGGTTGTAAATTCATTCAACCTTCAGTTAAATCTTGAGGAGTCATTGAGGACATGCCCTCGTTTTACAATGATATCGAGAGTACAATAAAGCAGAATAAATACACACAGAACATAATTAACAAATTACAAGAAGCAAACAGCCAGACGACAAGAGAACAATGTTAAAAACAATTATATTCAAGAGCGGAGTAGTTTGTAATCATGGATTTAAAATCACTTATAGGTACAAATGTGTTTTGTAAACTGTTCCAAGTTTTTGCAGCACAAACTAATAGCATAATGACTATAGGACCAATTTAATGAGGACATGATGTATGACGGCAAGTTGCAATTAAGGGCTTTATAAATAAATAAATAAAAATGCCTGTCACGTCTTACTGTTAGAGAGGCCCACCCAACCTTTTCATACACAGTGCAATGATGAGTAGAATAACTGTCAGCGGTAATAAATCTTAGGGCGGAGTGATGAACTGAATCGAAGGGTTTGAGAGTGGAGGTAGAGGCGTGTCTATAGATAAAGTCACCATAATCCAAGACGGACAAGAAAACGGCCTCAATCATGTGCTTCCTACAGAACAGGCTCTGGTTCTGTACTAATATCCAATGTTTTGTCGCAGCTTGCTGACAAGTGAAATTTAAATGTAAGTTTTGGGTCCAGCCAGATGCCATTTATGCTCATAATATTTGCAAACTGTTGTCCACAATGTCTCTGGCTCTAGAGAATAACAAATATTTAGTCTTCTTTTGTTTTCAGAACTAATTTCAGATTAAAAAGTGCATTTTGCAATTTGTCAAATTAAATATTTTGGGGGTTATTGGTTGAACAAAACAAGCAATTTGAAAATATCACCTTGAGCTCTGGGAAATTGTGATTGACAGTTTTCAATATTTTCTGACATTTTATAATGAAACCAAATATGGAAATTGATTTAAAAAAATAAAATAATAACTTGCAGATTAATTAATTGATTAATTAGTTGCAGCCCTACTCTCGTTTCAGTTTGCATTTCAGTCCAAAGTTATTCTAAGTGAAATCAGACTGTAGATTTATTTAAGATAACCAAACAATGTACCAGGGTTTATTCATATTTATACAAAGCCAGGATATGAATGCACTGTCAAAATGTATCATCTCTAATTTGTTTAATTACTTAATATTTCAAATGCTCCATCGCTGCCTGTGTGTATAATCTGTTAACTATTGTTGCGTCTCTTTATATTTCTGCTATAGGGATGTTTGTGGAGAACGTCCTCACAGAAGTTAAAGGGAAAGCGGCGGTGGTGGCGATGGACCAGACAGGAAGCATCACCCTGCAGCGGCTGCTCCCGCTGTGCAGTCTTGACCAGGCGGCCGAGGTGTTGGCCGAACTGGGCGGTGAATCGGGGTCCGAGTTTAAGGCGGTTTCTTGTGACCGGTGCAGCAGCCACATCGTGGAGAGTGCAGTCAGACAGATATCCAAGTGGATGGGTAAGTTCACATTTGAGTGGTAGACCGCTCATCACTGTATGAAACACTTTGTAGTAGATAGAGAGGGTAAATAACAACTCAGCTTTGTGTGTCTCTCGTATTCATTCACATTTAGAGTCATCGTCTGCTACCACAGAAGAAGAAGAGGAGAGTTGCGGGGTGTTGGAGGCCCAGGTGTTGTCTTTAAGTCAGGTGGTGAGAGACAACATCGCGGAGTTCATCAAACATGTTCATGGCTCACACGTGGTCCGCACACTTCTACATGTGCTGTCCGGCTGTCTCGGACCCCCCCGCACTGAGTCTCGTCCAGGTACGCATACACACATTCATTTCTTGGCCCCCGTATTTTGTCACTTATCACTCCTAATATTATTATTATTATTATTTGTATTATTTGTATTCTTTGTCCTACTTCTATAGGGCAGGGTATCGTTTAAAATATTACGATACTAGTACCAATACCACTATGTATACCACACCGTGTATTGGCAAAATCTCATCTCATTTCATCAAAATCATCTCTTTGCAAATGAAATAAAGTATTACTTTGCATGTAAACTATTAATTAAAAACTAATGGTGTTTTTGAAAATCAATACAGTACAACAAAACATAATATGGATATTTTCTTACTCCAGTAAGTGGGCCAAATCAGCAGTTAAGTAGTAAGAAACTTCCAGTTAATTTGAAACACCAGCGTGCAACTGTTCCCTTTCACCTCATGCAGCGTCTTGGCCTCACATCTCTGCCCTCTCTCCCATTGCGTCTAGTCTCCCGGGCCCCAGTTCTGAGGGCACGCCTCACAGAGTTTGAAAAACCCCTTGGTCTAATAAAGCTGTTGTTGTTGAATGTCCATGACCCTGCATCGCCCAGCGTCTGATCCTAGTCGACCGTTACCAGACGGAGAGAGGGAGAGCTCTCTGAGTGGTAATTCACCCTAGAAAATAAGTGAATTCATCAATTTGGTGTGGTAGTCACCTCAGTCTCTCAGGAAGAAAATAAAGCTTTTGATCTGTTGGCTTTTGTCAGTGCTGGTTCTTTGAGGCCAGCCCAGTGTGTCAGGACCTCTATACACACACACACACACACACACACACACACACACAGAGGCTTGTCGCTTCAGGCTTGCATTCACGTCGTCTTTTGTTGTTCTTGTTTTTTTTTTTCCAGGTGCAAAGGAACGCAACGCTGTTCCCCAGCTGACAGACTTTGAGATTCCCACTTCATTCTGGTACGAGCTGAAAAGCCTCACGGAGACTTTGATGGACAACGTTAATCGTGAGTCATCTTTCATCAAACCCAAGCACATGTATCCACATCGTAGTAGAACAAGGAAGACTTGTATTGCTTTATCACAGAGGGAAAACGCCAGTATTGCAAAGCAAATGGTGCTAACTGCATTTATTTCTGTTTACTTATAATTACCTCTTCATATTTGTTTTGGGGTGTTAACTGGAGATACGCAGGGTGTAAACACGCTATTGCTGTTTATACACTTTGTATGAACCTTTGAACCGTTCATTTGAGTGTTTTAAAGAAACATCCGTAAGGAAGCTGTTTAGTCGATGTGGTAGAAAGGTGAGACGGAGGGGGAGTTGCAACAGTTTGTCTTACAGATGGCTGACATTTAAGGTTATTTCAGTTCTATTATTTGTGTGCATTAAACCCATTTTGAATATCGGGTGAAGTATGATGCCCCATGATCTTTTGAAAGGGAGTATTTAAAATGAGGCTGGCAGACATCCCCATTTCAACAAACACCGTCAGCCTCCCTCTTCTTCCACTCTGCTGACTGCTCCGGTATTTTCCTTGAAATCAGAGAATAATTTAAAGCTGTTAAATGCAAGTGAGGACTCATAGGAGAGTCAGAGGGGAAGTGCTCAAGGGCACTGTCTTTGTTGCTGTCGAGATTGTGTTTAGAATTTAAATGACAAATCCAACCTTGCCATTTTAATATCAAAACAAAGTAAAATAGTCAATAAATAACCTCGGGGCCAAGTGCACACGCCGCAGAGAAACCTAAGTGTTTTTTTAATAGAGCTCGACGGAACAGAGACGAAAGGAAACACTGTTTTTATCTACAGTTCTAATGCAAAGTGTCGAGAGAGAGAGAGAGAGAGAGAGAGAGAGAGAGAGAGAGAGAGAGAGAGAGAGAGAGAGAGAGAGAGAGAGAGAGACGTGTATACGTCTGAGATGCAGCACTTTTAATCTGCCTTAGAGGTGATGGAGGCTGGCACTGCTGGAGCTATTAGATATACATTTACAAGCATCATGAAGTCAATTCTGTTCAAATGAGAGACTAAATGCACTGTAAGTATGGAGGTAAATAAGAGGTAAAGTGTAACTTTGGTAACTTTTGCTTCGTAATTATCAGAAAAAAAATACAAGAAGTAGTGGTGGGTGATACGACCAAAATCTTCTATCACGGTATATGTAATTTATACTATGTATATATCATAAAACAGTAATTGTTAGTAAATTCAAATAAGAAATGGTTTAAAATAACCATACCTTACTACATCCCATTTGATTACTATATTCTTTTATTTGGAATTTCCATACAAAACAATAGCTGTGGAGATGCACTTAAAAGTAAAAAAAAATCAACCTCATGTGGCCCAATTGGAAAGGTCATGGGATCACCAGAGTCAGCAGCATTAATCATACTGGATTACTGGACCAAGTCAGATTTTCATGGCAACCGTCCAACATTGTCCTCCCGAGAGTCATGCTGGTAGCTTGGCTAAAAACAATTAGTTGTAATTAAAACATCAACAAAACAGGACACTGTCCTTCTTAAATTTCAATTTTAATGGAACAGTGTGTAACATTTCAGGGGATCTATTAGCAGCAATGGCATCAAATATTCATAGCTATGTTTTCATTAGTGTATAATCACCTGAAACTAAGAATCATGTTTTCGTTAGATTAGAATTAGAGTCCTTCATATCTACATAGGGAGCGGGTCCTCTTCACGGAGTCCACCATGTTGCTACAGAATGGACAGAAAGGTCTGAGAGTCACTTTCCTCTCCCATTGTGTCTCTTTCCTTCTTAGTGAGTGTGACCGATGCTGTTGCCAGTGCAGTGTTCCAGACCATGTTGACGGTGTGTCACAGAAAACGGCCTAAACTCTGCAAACAGCTCCTCAAACGCATCATGGAGTACCTGACAAGTCGCAACGCCGCTCCAGGAGTGAGGTCAGAGACGACTCTCGTACCGTTTACCCTTTGGCCAGGACTGAGTCACTATGCCGCCGTGACATGTCATGTTGATGGTTTTGTTTTTTTGCCCTCCTTTTAGTCCACTTCTGGTCTTTCTCAAAGACCCGGCCTCCAGTCACCTCATTGAGACGATCGTACAGCTATCCCACAAGTCCCTTCTTCGGGACCTCTACAAGAACCACCTCAAAGGTCATCTGGTTGACTTGGCCCTCCATTCCATCGCCAACTTCCCCATACAGAGGCTGACCGCCGCCTCGGCCAAATACAAACTGGTAGGTCATTGTGTCTGCGTGTCACACGGTGCAGGATTAAAGTCAAGAGGATTTTGTCATTCCAACGATGACTCTATTTTCTCTCTCTCTCCCTCTTTCGCCGCAGTTCCTGAGGTTGTTCGATGAGCTGATCCAAGGCGTGGAGGCCATCTTGGCCGCAGGTCACATGGGCGTGATTGTCCAACTGGCCGAGAGCTGTGCAGAAAGTGGAGAGAAACAGGAAGACTTGGTGCAGCGCCTCCTCCATGTAAGGATGTTTGTAAACTGAGATGTAACGGTCCACATGGGTCTATATAACAATACCCTTGTCTTTATTCATTTATCCGTCTTTATGACTGAAATCAAACGTGCGTAACTACACAATAAAACTACTTATTGTTTGATTTGTTGGTAATGAAATCCTTGTTGATGTGCTGCCTCCCAGGCGTTCCACTGCGCTGAGCCCGGCTCTCGACACGTCAGCTGCCTCCCTCTCTTCATGTCCCTCATCACCTACGAGGTGTATTACCACTCTGACACAGCAGAGGGCAACATCCAGACTGAGGTAAATAACTGACAGGACTCCAGTTAAAGCACTTTACCGCTATTTGTATGTATGTATATATGTGTGTGTGTGTGTGTGTGTGTATATGTATATATACATGGCTTTGTGTGTATATATGTACACATACATACATTTAACCAGTACTTATTTAACCAGTTTAAGTCTAATTGAAATAGAAACCTCTTTTTCCAGAGTAATCTGGCCAAGGGTGTAGCATAAACATTGTTACAACAATTAACACAAACAATACGAGCAGACATATTTAACTGCAAGTGAATGAGCACAATATCCAGTTAATGACTTACAAAACAACTGTTAATGAATAAAACAAGTCAATTTTAATTATTTCTGTGAAACATTAAAGGGCAATCACATCACATCACCAAGAGTGCTATTTTCTCAATCCTTTGAAATGGACTAAATGCCCCCCAGAGTAATCAGCCTCTTGATCATTTCTAGGTCCCGCTGACCTCCATCTGTTACCACGGCTCCCGGCTGGTCCAGGCGTTGGCCAAGTTCAAGGAGCGCTCGCTCCTCCTCAGCAGCCTGCGCACCCTGACGCCCGCTGACCTCCTGACGCTGGCTTCTGACCCCTCAGGCAGCCACGTCCTCCAGGCCCTCATCACCACATCCAGCGACAAGGGGAGAGGCAAGATCCTCAAGAGACTGGAGGTACCACTGTAGGGGCAGAATAGAAGAATATTATAAGAATAAGAAGCTGTCGCAACATGAGGAGTTTTTACTTTTAGCAGTTCTGTTTGCTGTTTGAAATACTACTGCTGACACTGATACAGCTTGTTCTTGGTTTTGGTCCTTTAATGGGATTTGTTAACAATAACAAAGCTATAGAATATCAACAGCTGTATCCATTAAGATGAGGTAGGCCATGCTGCTGCTTCTTTTTGAGGGATTGGCTTTCTCAGTATCTGCTGCTGTCAAGAGACAGGCTGCAGCTTTATTTCAAATGCTGACGCTTCTAATACCTGTTTTAAATATGCTGTCCGGGTTGCCAATTTGTCTTAGACTATGGAAAGTAAAACCCAGGAGCATACTTTTCAGAAAGACTGATGAAAGAAACACTAAGTGTAATAGCATTGAGTTACAAAAGCTGGTGGGACAGAGGCTAGCCTCGATGTGACATCATGACTTTGTCTCTCTAATAACGGGATGTCTTTTGCAAAGGTATTGAAGTAGTTGTGACACTTATGTCGGCACACAGCTAACAGGAGCCACTGTTGTAGCACTGCAATGAAATGCAACAGGCCTTTACTTCTAAGACATCCTTGTGGTTGTTTCTGACTTCATAACCTTATCCAGAGTGACATTTAGGGTTGGGCGAACGTTTCTGTTTTCTTATCGTCCAATTGTGGTTAATTGAGATCGCTGATAGGTGATCCTATCGCCATGGAGTGGCGGGAATTACGTCACAGCACGCCAGTGAAATGCCAGCTTGTTAAGTCGTACATGCTGACATTTTACGGTATAGTGTCATAGAAATATGTAACACGCTGTATTTTAGGATATTATGGGTTTTACCCAGATGCCAAAGGTGAGCTAAGGATATTAAATAGCCTATCTGCAAGCTATTTAAAAGATGTATTACCTTAATAATAATCTTTGTAGTCGTAGTAGTAATATATTTATTTGTTTTTTATTAAATTTATTCACTGTGTAGTTTAATTAACAAATTACATTTGGATTAAAGAGCGTGGCTCATCATGTGACGGAGCTGTGAAATGATCTAACCTTTAAGCTTTCTGAAAGCAATACAGTTAAATAAACATTTACAAAAGAGTGTGAACATGTTATATACAATATTTAAGCAATATCTCCTCTATTCAATCAATGCTCCCTTTTAAAAGTCTGTGTCTGTGCTTGGTGCTACAATATCACAGCATCATGCTCTGTTTTCGAACTGTTGATGAGCAGGCATATGCATGGAGAAGACACAGCAAACTGGTTTGTAATTAAGGATTTAAAATTCGCTCGTCGTGCTGATTAACGGGGCTCGGTGGGCGGACGTGCCGCTCCACCAGAAACATCTGTAAATGCGCGGTAGAAACAGATGGGCTACAGCAGCAGAAGACCACGCCGGTGTGCTACTCCTGTCAGCTAACAGGAAACTGAGGATACAATTGGACAATAGAAGATTGGAAACACGTTGCCTGGTCTGATGATTTCTGCTGCGACGTTCAGATGGTAGGATCAGAATTTGGCGTTCACATGAAAGCATGGATCGGTTCAGCCTGGTGACGGTGGTTTAATGGTGTTGGGGATATTTTCTTGGCACACGTTGGACCCCTTAGTACCAACTGGGCATCGTTTAAACACCAAAGCCTACCCGAGTATTGTTGCTGCCATTAACCTACACCACAATAGAGTTTTGTTGTTAAGACTATACACATCTATCGACAAGAACCTACTCTAAAACTATATCAATTCACAGACAGTTTTTATCTCATCTTGTTTCTAACCTTGTGTCAAAGTGCGGAGACATTAACATTTAAGTTGACGTTTCTGTTTGAAGTGGAACATTATCAACGCAGATCATTACTCTTCATGTCTTACTTACTATTTGTCCTCACAGGGTCAGTATGTCAACATGGCGTGCTCCAGGTTGGGCAGTCGGGTGCTGGAGGCCGTATGGAACAGCGCTTCAGTCAGTCACAGGCAGGGGATCGCACAGGAACTAGGTAACACAAATCATCACACTGATCCTCACTTTAAACGGTGGCTGGATACACAGTTTTACACATTCACATACCGGTCAATGACTTCCTTTCCCCATCTCCCCTTCCAGTGCAGAGTGAAAGTCAGCTGAGGTCACATCAGTTTGCTCGCCATGTGTGGGCCAAATTTGCCCTCTCCCACTTCATCCACAGAAGATCTCACTGGCAGGAAATACAGACCGGCGAGTCCAAGAAGCGAAAGCTCTTCAGTGACATTCTGGAGTAAACAATTCTTTTTATATAATTTCAGTGTTTTTCACTCTGTAAATGGATAAACAAATAAAAAAGAAAGTATATTGTTATTTGTGTGCTAATTTTTAACGCAAATTTTTATTGTGACTTGTTTTAACTCTAACAGATGTTACGTAGCAAAGATCCAATACTTAAGACAGAAAGTACTTAAGTAAAATGACTAATATGACCAGGTGATACTACTACTACCCAGAATAAACTGGAGCCAGATGTATAGATTTCATTAACAATGCATGCAATAAAAGACTTTTGTTGAACCTCCCATGCAAGGGAGGTTCAACAAAAAGAGGCCTAAATGCAGGCCATAATAAAGGAGGGATGGAGTAAATTGTACAGTTAATACATAAACCAAATCATTACATGAACAGGCAAAGGAAGTAAACAATGTGGGGCTAGACTCTCAGGCACTGATCAGCACTATCAGGGAGGTTAGTGCAGAGTTATGCGTAAAAATAGGAAATTGTCACAAAATATGTAGGCAGATCATGAATAAACCACCAGTACACACGAACCAATTATAACCAAAACTCAAATGCACCTACTCACAGCAAGCTAAGGGGACTTAAACCACATGCAAGATTGCTTCTGTACCACTCAGTCCCCACTTAATACCACTGAAAGCCCAACAAGAAAAAATAAAACAAAAAATGGCCCATCCAATTAGTTAGTTAAAAGGCACAATAAAAATCTAACAGGTAGGGGGAAAACCAGTGGTCGGCTCCTCTTGTAAGGTCTTAGATTAAAAATAATAAACAGGAGCACATTCATATACAAAAGGGAACTAATAGAAACATTTTACAAAACGTGTGTAATGTTAAAATAAATACTGTACCTTGAAAGACTGAAACACAATCCTCTCCACCAGTCAGAGACATGTAGGTGACTGGAATCTATATTTATAAAGAACCATGTTAGTGTCGTATTAAAAGATTAAACTATTTTAAAATATCTTTAATATGCTTTGAACATAACTCGCTTTAAGGGATGCACTGATACTGGATCGGATATCGGGCCGATACTGACTCAATTAGCTGGATCGGATATCGGAGACAATGAGGCCGATCTATTCAATTCAATTTAATGTTTATATACATTATATACTAGAATTTTAATTCATGTTTAAGTTTTGACCAATTTGTTGCTGCATTAAAACAGTTTACACCTGAACTGTACTTCCTGTTAATTTTGAAGATTTTTTATATTTATGTAAATGTAATTTATGGTGCTGTTAGATTGCTGCTAGACTGCCCTGTTAATACAGGTGCGTGAGAGAGAGTAGACAGTTTTTAACTGTAGTGAAACTGTTGTTTATGAAAGGCTGAATATGGACTGAAGCAGAGTATTTGGTTAGATAAAAACATGTAGTGAATTTTGGAAATAATTACGATTCTCTCCTTTTTTCCATTTTTCCAATACATTTTGACTTTTGGACCGAGGACTGAGGCAATTACAGAGACTGACAGCTTCTTCGCATTGCTGACTCTGTGTGTGTTTGAGAGAGGAGAGGAGGGTAGAAGAGGTGGAAGGTCGGCTCATGTTTCCGTTAGTTTAATAATAATTAAAATGTCAACGTTATGAATGAAGCTTCAAACTCCTCGATGCAGCCCTCCTTCGTCATATTTTCTTTTGATTACCGTCAGATGAGCACGTTGTCTTGTTCGTCTCTGAAGCATCGTCTGTTTTTCTTTTAGTCCCTGTCAAATATCTGTCCATTCTGAATGAATGAACACCGTCACTACCACGGATGTATAAAGAGACGATTTGTTTACTGTTCCGCCGTGAAAAAGATTCCGACATCAAAATATTAGTTGCGCATTATAACATACTTGTATATAAAATATAAAAAAGATTAAAAAAATGAAGCATTTGAATAGTGATTTGAAGGTCATATGCCATGGCAACAGTCAAAGCATTTGGGTCAGCCCTACTGTCAGCTGCCACAGTTTTCAGACATTAAATACACACTGGTCTCTCCTCATCTCCCTCCGCCTTCATTAGAATTTATATTTATACAAATGTAATTTATGGTGCCGTTAGATGCTGCGAGGTCGCCCTGTTACAGGTGAGAAAACAGATTTTAACTGCATTGAAACTGTTGTTTTTGAAAACTTGTTTAATGAAGAGGTGAATCACTGGCTGAAACTAAACCCAACCTGTTATCACTGATTGGGAACATACAGTATGTTAATTTATTGTAATGTATGTGTTGCATTATGTATTTGAATTTTTTCTTACAAGCCTATCCAGGGACAAGGTCTGCAAATTAGCTACGGCTAGAAGTCCTATACACATTGCATCTGTTGCACTTTAATTAAGTGTAACGATGCCTACATGTATTGCCCTGTCAAATAAATGAAAAAAACAAAATCACAATTTCCCCCGGTCACGTGCGGTTCCCCCCAAAAAACTTTGTTACAGTAACAAGAGTAAATGTTACTTCCACTCGTGGGTTTAAATATTCTCAATAATCAACTTGTTTATTCTGCTGTGATATTATTTCAATTTAAGTTTCAGATTTAATTATAGAAAATATAATAAACTGAAAATGTGTTTTGCGGCACAAGCGGGTCTTTGAGAATGGCACTGTTGTATCCACAGTGGTCCTGCTGTTTGGTGTAAGGAGCAGCACGGCCACTAGGGGGTGCTAGTGTAATGCTTATTCTCTAAAGTTTGTCTTGTTTGCCCAAAAAAAGGTCTGAGCAGAGCAACAATAGCTCAAATGTGTGAACATAAAGTCTTAGAAAACACTGACCCAAAGGCAAAATGGTATTGCTGAATAATTATGACAATTACAAAGCTAATACAGTATGTTACATATTTAAAAGTGATTTCAGTACATGTTAGACATTTGGGGGGGAAATGTTGGTCTGAAGTAGCCTAGATCTGAAAATGATCTGCCAATCTTTGAAGCTCGACTCTTCCTCATAATTCCTTAAGGGAAACACATACAAATGCAGGCTGTTAGGAATTGCTCTGTGCCTCAGCGGCGAGCTTCTTTTGTCGCAGGCCTGTGGGAGAGACGTTAGCTTCGTCACAGAGGGGAGCATTGATTGTGTATTGATTTGAAGAGCGAAGGCCTTTATCTTGGCAGATACCTCTCAGTAGAGGAGACGCACTCGGCAGAGAAGCTGCAAGGCTGCACGTGTTATCAGTGTGGGGACAACAACAAAGGCCACCATACCCCGAGGAAATAAATACTCTAATGTATTCACAGTTTGTTATGGCCACACAGACGGCATGCAGTGTTCTATAGGCTACTGGACATGTCAGGTGTAGACAATCTTATAGACCTTATAGAAAACCTCCATATGGTCCAATGCTAGTGCTTTTTATGTTACATTCTTTCCCATTTTACAGTTTTTTTCTCATTTGCTTTGGCTCAATTCAATTATTTTTTCACAACAACAAATTAAAATCTCTGAACAATTAGTTTGTTGTTCACAACAGATTTGAATTCATCATTCAGTCAAGCAAATTGCATAAGTTTTGGCACAAAAGCGTGAGTACAATTGTCTACAATCTGCACAACAACCACTTGAACATGTCTTACTGATCAAAACTGGTGCGTTGATTCTCAGTGAAATTGTCACAACTTCTTCATCACATGCAAAACTATCCATTCAATTATCAAAATCTGTTGTACATACATGTATATTCCATAAATATCTATGACATGGTGTTACGTACTGTGAGGAAGTCCAATTCGTTTTTGTTTTTTTCTGTTCACTGTATATGACTTTACTTAAAAGTTCAAGGTAGATTTCTCTGTTTATAATACATGCAGCACATTGCCCCACAAATACATTTACTGTGTACTACAGGAACTCTACAGTATTGACTTTTCCTAGTAAGCTTGCTGTTGAAATGTGAATCTAAACAGCTCACAGCCTTCAGCTAGACAAAACTGACATTCTGGTAAAGCACAGTAAGCAGTCAGAGTCAACAAAAAAACAGATTTGCATATAAGAAAAACTTCCAATGTTGACTCTCGTGGTGAAAAAACCTGTTGACAAGTACGACTCACACGATGACAAAACAACTTTTCATTTTGGTGGCCAATTTACTGACACAATAACTAAGTTTTGAAGCATGAATGAAGTGTTTTGGGTGACAATTGCACTTAAAGTTTAGAGAAAGTTAAGACAGTTTCAAAAAAATGAGCCAAAGCGACTGAGGAAAAACTTTACCAAAGAGAGACATTTGTTCATATTCTAAAGAAAACATACTTATGAATATTTTATTTCCATTTCTGCCAGTAGATCCCCCTAAATGTTACACACTGTTTCTTTAAGTGGAAAAACATATTAGAAACATCATGCAATATATTATAGTTAGAGCTGTCAAAGTTAACAACACGTTAACGCAAATTCGTTTTAATGCCACTATTTCTTTAACGTAACTTGTGATTTTTAGGTTGTAGTGGACTCAGTTTTAAAGCTAGAGTAAAGATACTGGTATCATATTAAACTAGAAAAAACCTGTCATGCTAGCTTGACGGGAAGGAGGCTAAATAACACTTCAAACTTACGCTACATTTTGGTGAGGAAAAACTGTCATGGCCATTTTCAAAGGGGTCCCTTGACCTCTGACCTCAAGATATGTGAATGAAAATGGGTTCTATGGGTATCCACGAGTCTCCCCTTTACAGACATGCCCACTTTATGACAATCACATGCAGTTTTGGGGCAAGTCATAGTCAAGTCAGCACACTGACACACTGACAGCTGTTGTTGCCTGTTGGGCTGCAGTTTGACATGTTATTTTTTATGCTAAATGTAGTACCTGTGAGGGTTTTTGGACAATATTTGTCATTGTTTTGTGTTAATTGATTTCCAATAATAAATATATACATACTTTTGTACAAAGCAAGCATATTTACCGACTCCCATGTTGATAAGAGTATTAAATACTTGACAAATCTTCCTTTTAAGGTACATTTTGAACAGATAAAAATGTCAGATTAATTGCAATTAATCATGGACAATCATGCAATTTATCACAATTAAATATTTTTTTAATGGATTGACATCCCTAATTATAGTACGTACATTGCCACCAAGGTCTCAAAACAACATATAAACACCTTAAGAGGAAGTCTGAGGAAAGCAGGGTAGTAATTTGATGCAAGTTCTGCATTGGATTATATCATAAAAGTGTTTCTATGTGTCTGGTCTGAATGAGTGATATACCTGCTGCTGCTCACTCAAAAGCATGACAGAACCTGGAGAGCAGTTTGACAGCATTCCTCATTGAATAATAGAATTAATTTCCTCAAATCAGAAAAAAAGACCATTTTCCTTTCCTGAAGGAGTACTGAACTATGAAGATATTTTGGGTTTCGGGATATGCCAACACTTCACTTACAATTAAGGTGAATGAAAGTTGGTTCGCAGGCAGCGATCAAAGCCAGTAACAAGGATTACTTTGAAAACTCAACATCAAAGTGTCCTGAAACACTGTCCTGGTTATATGGAGATCTATGGTCTCCACAGGATGAAGCTTAATGTTTTTTGTAACCCCTGGACCTTTTCCTCTTGCAGAATATAAATTCATACTGTCGACTATGCATAAAAGATATTTGGTAACATTTTATAATAAGGATTCAAATCATATGCTTAATTAATGCACAAATAATTATTCATGATGGTTTAATGCATCAATTACTGCAGGACGTATCATGAATTCCTGTTGCTCACCATTAACAAATGATTAAGTCACTATGAGTTTATGTAATCAATTAATGCTTAATAGATCATCAATCATCACTCAGTTACTCTCTGAAAGCAGAACAGTGACTGTTCTCAAACAAATGTGAAGCTTTTTAAATTCGCAATCAGTCAATCTTTCTTTCTCACTTCATTACGATGTAAATTGTTGTTGTATCCTCAAATATATCTATTCATTAACTGTGAATTAACAATCATTACTTGATGATCCATTAGGCTTTAACTAATCACATAAACTCAATGACTTGATCATTTCTTACTAGTGCGCAACAGGAATACATGATACATGATACATACATGATGCATTAATTCATCATGAGTGATGCACCAGTTATGCATTACTTAAAGGACCAGTGTGTAACATTTAGCGGGATTTATTGGCAGAAATGGAATATTCCAATATTTCAACCTACCTACCTCGGAGTGGTAGTTGGTAAGGGACGTTTGGGTCTACGGGTTCAATATATAAAACGTGTTTTGTGATGCTAATATCTCTGTCATAAAAAAATAATTCAGACACTCAAATAAAATGGCAGACAGGAAATGTAGTGCACTATATTCTGTAGTAAATAGGAAGTGAAATAACTGCTTCCGGCTAAGAAATAGTCGTGCAAAAACCCCCAGGTAAAACCAGAACTACTTTTTACACCTCAGTTTTTGTATAGATTGAAGAAACGAGATATAACATAACAATTATTGAGCTTAGAGATGCTGTTAGGTGTATTTTGTTACCTTTGCACAGAGCCAAGCTTGCTGTTTCTCCCACTTTGAGTGTTTATTGTTGCACACTTGGACTCACAGGACTTCCAGGCGTGTTTTAAGACTCCTCTTTAATTCCCTCTCTGTAAATAAACACAAGCACATCAGCAGTTACATCATGGATGGGTTACATGTTGCAGACTGTCTGATCACTGAATGATAAACAGTTACACTCACTCTTTAACTTTATTAAAAAAAAACAAAAAAACATAAAATGTCTTTAAAACACACACAAACTGACTATATTATGCACAAACACACTGTTATTCTTCCAGCAGGCTACAGGTGTCTACACAGCTGACTCATAAGTGAATTACTGGGTGAAGCTCTGTTTACACGACATGCTGGCTCATTTAACTGGCAAAACTCCCATTAAAATCTCCTATTTGCATTACAGATAGTCCATGACTCGTTAAATATCCGTGTTGCTACTTTTATACATCATTTTTTATCACTTTAGCTCACCTGTACATGCAGAAACGCGAGCACATCAGTAGAACGTTGTTAGGTGCTGCACGGGTCGTCTGGTCCAATTGATGCAGGTAGCAGTGTTGCTAAATCTCGCGAGATCTTGCAAGAGAAATAAGCAAGCAGGTCTATAGAAACAAGCCCAAAAGAAGCAACTATCCCCCCAGATAAAGCCTAAAACAAGCGATCTTATCTACCTACCACAATGATTACTTCATATATATGTGTGAATTATTATTTTTTTTCATTTGCATCCATTTTTAGCTTGTAACTTTACATTTTTCTTGTTATAAACTTAAAGTAGTTGAACATTTTATTTAAATTTTGTATTTAATTTTTAGCTTGTAACTTTACATGTTTCTAGTTCTTTCTTGTCTAACAAGATTGGCATAATATGCTCGTATATCACACTTACAAAAACAGCAAACTTGAAGGCAAATCCAATCTTAAAGTCGTCTCTCTTTTTCCCAGTCTTTGTTATTCTTTTTGCCATATTTCGCCCACTTAGTACCTGGCATTGTTAGCTAAACTCCATCAACCTTGCGAAGATTTGTCTCACTACAACAACAACACTCGAACTAGACAGGTGTAGAGGAGAGAGACAGGAGCAGCTACACTTTAGAAACAAGCCCAAAAAAGCGCAACCCACGACTACGAATATTTGTAAGCGACTATTCAGAAAAACAAGCCCAAAGTTGGACTTGGCAACAAGGCGAGGCTTTTCCGGCAGTTCAGGAGCAGTATTTCTGTGGGGGAGAGTAACTCCTTTTGGCGTGGACTTTGGGTTTTATAACTTTGCAGACCTTTTGCATGCACAAAAAACAATATAACACAATAAAGGAAATGCAAAAAGCATAATAGGTCTCCTTTAAAACATGTGGTATGAGAGTGTTTCTGAGGTGCAGTAATTTTTTTTGCAGTTGTTCAGACGTTACGCCCCTGATTTTACTTGATGCATCGCACAGTATCCAACACATTCCCCATTACATCCATGTGAGCTAATGTCGAGATCAATACTAATCTTGTGTGATGGCATCTAGTTATAGCGTGACATATATTTTTTGCAGAACACAGGGCCTGCTCTCACCTTTTGACCTGCTATTAATCCACATTAGTGGAGTCGTGGGGAGCGTTGCACGAGGCATTCAGAGGCCCATATAAGTGAGGTTGATTTGTGCCTTTGTCTTCAACCTGCTATTACAACCACTTGGCCTTATCTTTCACTCACTCCCCGCTCCCTTTTGTTGTTTGGTTATTATAGCCCTGCGCATGTATAATCTGTGCGCTGGGGAGACAAAGCAGAAGAACAATGACCTTTGGGGCACAATGAGCCATTGCTCCTTGAAAACAAATCATATGGATTCCCTGAGGATTCAGCAATGCATCCTTTAATGCCAGTCTGGCCACTCAGTGTCTGGCCATCACTGCAGCCTCCAGGTCTATCCCCAGACACATATAGTACACAGACCATTGGCAGTATTACCTTCTAACTAACGTGCCTACACACCCACACCTCAGGAAAAATATGCATCTCATTAGTTATGCACAGTGCTCACTGAAAATAGTCTTTCTTTGGTGCAAAGTGAACAGTAAGTTCGACAGGCTTTCACTGGCACACAGTAGGTGGGTTTTCGTCTTTTAAGCTCCTTCTGTCTTCCCTGCTCTCGAGAAGTATATTCTTTAGCCCGAAAATCACAGTAGATGCCCACAGAATGAGTCAGCGACAGAAATACAGAGAGAGGGAGGATTTCTGTCACGATTTGAGAGACTGATAGGGTGTCACAAAAATATAAATTGTATCATATTATCTTCATTTCCATCTCTCTATTTCCTGCAGGCTTCTGTGCAGCTGTCAAATGTATGCTATTATCTGACAGTTATCTGACCTGTTTAAGGGTGATAACATGCTCTATGTGTCATTTTCCGTTCCACGAGACATATTGTATAAAAACCCAGCCTGTCTCTGTTTGAAGAGTTATCATTGTGCTTATCGCCGCCACCTGTCTCTCATTCACCTGCTGGGGGAGGGAAAAAAAAAGTAAAAACAAACAAAAAACCCTCCTCTTTCTGAAAATCAACATAAATATAGGACATTTGAGATGCCAAAGGACTCTAGGACTCATCGTCTCCTTGACAACAGTCTCCAAGCAACCATTACTCCTCAAAGCATTTCTCCAACCCCGTCTCTCTCTCTCTCTCTCTCTCCTCAACCCCTCTGTCTCTTTGCCAGTTTGCCTTCCTCTCAAGAGTCCTCCCATTTATCCACTCCAGATACTTTACTGTACCAGCATCAGATGCTGAAAACCACAGCTATCTGATGTGATCGCCTGCGATTGGCTGTAGGGAACCGGTGTTCTTGCTTTTTTAGCCTGAGGTGCTTCTCTACACCTGCTAGGGTGGAGCAGAAAGAGGGGAGGCTGACAGAGATATTTTCATTTGTGCCATTTTTGGAGACTCCAGGCCAGTGAACTAAAATGCTTCTTTGGTGCATTGTGTGAAAAGGAATCAAGAATTGGTGAACTTACCTGTTTAGTAGCGAGGAATCAAACCCCAATTCCTTGTAGATCATTAGCTGTGGTAATCAATGCTAACATATTAAACAGCAGTATAACGACCCCAAAATTGGTACTAAAAAGACACGATCTGCTTAGCTTTGAGAGCTTTACTCATTTGTGTTTTCTCAAATTAGTTTTTAAACGTGTTAACAGTCTAGCCCCAGAGACTTTTTCCAGATATATCCAAAGACAAGACAGTAATAGAGTAACTAGGAACATGGTGAACTGTAAAATACCACATCATAGAACTACATTTGGACAATCAGCTTTCTCCATTAAGGGCTGTCAACTAACTAACAAACCAGAGCTGTATCCATTTTTAGCAAATTGTACTGTAAATTTAAATGACCAAGGTGTATTAGTGTATCGTGGTAGGCTATGTGTTTTGTATGATGTGTATTTTATTGTATTTTCATATTTGTAGTGTATTGTGCTTTTATCATATAGAAAGCTGTATATTTTAATTACACTGTATACATGTAAAAACCCAACTGGGGACAAGATTTGAAAATTGGCAATAACTATAAACTCTCCATGCAGCACATCAGTTTCATGAAACCATGTTAAATTGCATCATCCTTATCAAATAAAAATAAAAATTCAAAACATTACGTCACGCACCCCCATTTGATAAGATTTCGCTTCGGGGACCTCTATCGCAAAAGATGTTTGTTGTTATGATTAAGACAGTTGAGGAGATAACCCTGGAGGAAGTGAAACCTGAATAGACTCTTATTTACTGAATTAAATTGGCCTAGTTAAAATAAACTATTCTCCATTTTTCTGGGGACCACCTGGAACTCCCTCAAGGACCCCTGGAGGTCCCCGGATCTTATACACCATGTCGACTTAAAGTGCACAACTGTATCCAGCAATTTTTTAATCTACTTAATCCAAAAGTGTTTTTTTAAGGACTGTCGATGTAGAAATCATGTAGGCTAACTGATAACTTTGTTTTTGGAACTATGTCAGGAAACCAACTACTGCATAGTTATTTTTAGCAGTAGAGAGTCTCCTATGGCCTCCCTCCTTAACTTCATTTGGAGGGAGGGAGACAAAAAACCAGAAATAGTGTTCTGTTTTTAGACCAGACTGCATAGAAAATATGGCAATTTACGGCAACAAGTATGAGGTGAAACTACGGCGAAAATATATAAGACTATGGTCGCTTCCATTTAGCTTTAGAGGTACAAATAAGGGGTACTTCAGTTCATCTTTAGGACCATAGTAAAAAACATTCTCAGCAGGTATCTTGAGAGATCTCCCAAAAGGCATGAGTTCTATATATATCTTGAAGTCAGGACAGTTCATTTATTGCTTCGTCTTGCCTCATATTCTCCCCTGATACAATCTATTTTCAACCTGAGATTTTGTTACAGCCACACTAAAGTGCTGACATCGCTTCTTTTAGCTGCTCAGTCCTAAATGGAACAACTGCCCTGAGAGGCCGTGTCACAGTCTGTCCAGAGGACCCGTGAGTCATCTGATGACCTGCCATGCCATCCCTCAAACCCAGTAACGGCTGCGATGAGACATTCACTTCATAAAGTTGTTATAATAATAAATAAAAAAAGGACAGGACGATCATTCAGGATGTCAAAACCAAAAATTAATTTATTCTCAGTGGAAAGACGAGAGTGCTTAGTAGACTGTGACAAACGAGTGAGCATGTATCGGTGACGCTGCCGCACGCTTGACGAAATATCCAAACAACGTTTCCAGAACGTTCTCTTTTTGGGTCACCTGCGTGGCCAGCCCCCACAGAATTCAGTCTCAACACACGTATTAATGCCGGTGGTTAAAAAGAGAAGAAAAAACAGCCACAGGTAGATTAGGTTTTCTCTCGTTTTGTCCTCCTGTGCTTCGAGAACATCCCAGCGTTCTGTGACTCAGCGTCTATTGAAGAAAAGTTCAGTCTGGTCATCCAGTCTTATTCCTTATCGCCACTTTGACCTTCTTTTTTCTTTCTTTCTTTCGCTCCACCTCCTTCGGTAAAGGGTTCTTTGTGCTGATCGCTCATGGCGCGTTCAGCAGAAATATGGCTTGGGCGCTGATGTTTTTTAGCCTTGTATAAAAAATCACAGATGAACATTGGTGGTATCAAACAGAATCAGTACGGTACACAAAAGGTGGATGTGGTGTGAAGATTGTGGCTAAAAAAAAATGCGCAGAGGAGCATTTTTTTTTTTCTGTAATAAATAAAGGGTTTTGCCTTAGAGATGGCATCGCTAGAGACGCTAGCTGGATTGTGCATTAGCTATCGGCCACTGAGGTACAGTCAGTCCAGTACTGTGAAACCTACAGGGTCAAGTCTTAGATCGTCTACTCGGCATGCTATAAAACAGGGTTCACAAACGGTATACATTAGATTGCTATCAGTCTCTACATAATCAGTGCGTGCTACTTGGGTGTGTGTTTATCTGTGACCCCCCCCCCCCTCTCCCGTTTCGCCACAGTGAGCGTCCAATCGGCGTCTTGATGGGACTCTCTCCGCTGTCGCTAATTTCCTCATCAGGTAATGATGAGTGCTCGCTGATTCAGCCAAGCTGGAGCGGCAAATCAAGCTCACCTCCTTATCTGTTTCTCTGTTTGTCTCTCCAACTTGGCCTCTTTCTTTCTCAAAATTGGTTCCACTGATAGGGAGAAGAAAAAGATGCGATGCTGCGATCCAGGTTGATTTCTATCTAACTTTTTCTCCCACTTTCTGTCCTTTCCTGACCTTTATCCACCATTGCTGAATTTCTGTCCTTCCACCCCTCTAATTTTCCTCCATCTCCTTCTTTGTCCCTACATCTAGTCATCTGCAACCCTCTACTATCTTCCATTTTACCCTCCTCCATCTTCTACACATCCTTCAATCTGGTGTGTGTGTGTGTGTGTGTGTGCATGTGTGTGAGTGTGTCTCTTTGTCTGTGTATGCATGTGTGTGTGTTTGTATCACAGTGCACTGAGGTCATGGCAGGAGCGAGACTTCTGGCGGAGGATCTTGCTGCCCCGGTGGCGGCTCATCTCCCGGTAGCGCCCCCGATCTCGGTCCCGGTCCCGGCCGTACGAGCGCGGCACCAGCCCCGACAGGAAGCGCTTGGCCCGGCTGGTCAGGCTCTCCCTGCGGCCCGCCCCGGGGTCGCCGTCGGTCCAGCCGGGGCCCACGCAGTCGCCCCTTGCGGTCCGAACAGCGGCCTCCAGCAGCTCGTTGGTACCGTGGTCCAGGGAGGCTGAGAGCTCCATGTAGACGCAGTCGAACATCATGGCGCTGGATTGGGCCTCTGGTGAGACAGAGAGAGGAATGTAAGTATGGCGCACATTTTACATAATTGAGGCTTCACACACTGCAAATGGCAATTAGAAATTTAAAAACATTGGATCATGAAACCGGCAAACCATCAACAACCTGTTAGCGAGCCAGCTGCT
This sequence comes from Sebastiscus tertius, assembly GCA_916701665.1. Taxonomy (NCBI): domain Eukaryota; kingdom Metazoa; phylum Chordata; class Actinopteri; order Perciformes; family Sebastidae; genus Sebastiscus; species Sebastiscus tertius. The sequence continues at coordinate 160,925 of CAKAOH010039127.1, read as the reverse complement.
GTGTGTTGTGGATCAGCACAAGACAATAGCTCTGGATCGACAGCTCACTCACTGCTGTTTGGGAGACTATATTAGTGTTAATTTGTTGCTTCTTATGCACCAAATTGAGACAAATAGAGTCAATCTACAGCCTCTTACTCTGTGGGGAAGAGACTCTCCTCTCTGTTTAGTGGGCTTTTGAAATCGACATGACAGTGAAAGAGAAATAGTTATAAAGGGGGAAATGTTTTTTCCGGGATTGTTATTTATTACAATGGATACTACAGAATAGACCTGTTTTAAAACTAAAGGATTATCATTTTATTTGCATACAGTACTGTATGATTGATAACACATTTCAGGCTGTTCTCTTACACCGTTTGTAGCTATACCTGTGAAAAGTAATGCACTGGAATTTGTGTATATCCCACAAAATCAATTTGTTTGTAATCCATATAACGTTAATTGTGAGCCAGGAAGTATAAAGAGCAACAAACGTCATGTAGGGAGGACGTCGGGGTGGATGGGTCAAAAAATACCAGACATTCACCCAGGAGACCGCTGTTTGTACCCCATGTGAAACCAGAAGTCAGTCTTGATTTATATGTCACGTAAATTACATACTTAAGTTATGCCACTTCCAGCGTTATTTTAACCTAAACCACAATCTTTTCCTTAACCTAACTAAGTCGTTTCGTTGCTGAAACCTAACCAAGTCGATCTTTTCCTGAACCTAAGTAATTCTGTCTCCAAAACCTAACTAAGTAGTTTTGTTGCCTAAACCTAACCAATTCAATCTTTTCCTAAACCTAATTAAGTAGTTTTGTTGCCGAAACCTAACCAATTCGATCTTTTCCTAAACCTAACTAAGTGGTTTTGTTATTGAAACCGAACTAATTCGATTTTTTTCTGAACCTAACTAAGTCATCTGCTTTTTAATATTAAAAAAAATCTGTTTTTCTTATTAAACTAATTAGCCTAAAATGGATTGTAATGATTGTAAATTAACATTCTCATCAGCAGTCATAAATGAATACAAAGAGCCAGAAAGAGAGACAGTGATGGCAGGATGGGGTTAATGTTGCCTCCAGCTCAGTTGTATAAGCTCAAATCTCTTTGCTACCGCTCAAATGAAAAAAAACAACAAAAAAACGGTTTCTACCTCAATGTGACTCTCCTGGATAAGGACAGGTGACTAAACGTGTTGTTGACAAGGCTCAGTATCTCAGCTAAACGCTCCAGTTTGTCCCTGGTCAAACACGCCTGGATGATAAGGAAAGCTGACAGATACAGATCATTCTGCAACAAATGGGCTTCACTGTCAGTTCAAATAGCATTTTTTCTTTTTTTTTCAACTATACTTCAGCTTTTTTTTTTTTGATTGCCTCTGCTGTGCTCTCTCTGAGCCAGTATCTGAGCGCTTGAGCAGCTGTGTGCAGAAAAAGGCTTTTCAGGTTGGTTATTGGTATTCATGATAACTGCATAAAAGGCACAAACTCAAAATGACTGCAAAGTGGTTGCAACAGGAAGATGTTGCTGCTATAGACGACTGTACGTCGTCAAAAGATTTTCACTGAAAAATCTACAGGAGAAAAAAAAAGACCCAGGTTGTAAAATAACAAGATTTTCTTGTATGGTTAGATATGACAATCTTAATTCAAGGTCCTCTTGCTAACGTTTTCCCAGAGCTTTCATCTGCACGTTCATCAGTCGATGGTGTTTGCTCAGTTGTCATGGAGATAGATCTGTTGACATCGGTCTGAGCACACTCCAGCTACAGTATAAAGTAAGCAGTTCATACATGAAGATGATTTACTAAATACTAATGCCCCATTACGTCTAGTTAAACCCTTGTAAATATTCTGAGCTGTGTGACATGGTAATCTGTTTTTTATGTGCCTGCATTTACACGGCATGAACATTTACTGAACGCGGCAGTGTTACACAGGTATTACAAAAAACAGAACTAGATTTGCTCTGGGCGTAATAATCCAGCCGCGCAGCAGCTGTCGACCCCACAGCAGTGTCACCTAATAGTGGGTGAGGTAAGAAAAAAAAAGACAAATCCCAAACCAGGTCATCGGGGCTTATCCTAATACCTACAACAGATGATTGAATTGAACTAAATCTTTATAACCGGTTAAAAGAGGGTTTGGGGAACTGATTTGGAGAGGACGGGAGAGGAGAGGAGAGGAGGGCAGGGGAGAGGAGGACAGGGGAGAAGAGCAGGAAACAAGGAGAGGAAACACAGAGAGGAAACACGAAGAGGAGAGCAGAGGAAAGGAGAGGAAAATAGATGAAACACAAGAACAACAGAAGAGAGAAGAGGAGAGGAGACGAGATGAATCAAGGAAAGGAAACAAGGAGGAGAGAAGAGACAAAATGAAATGAGAGGACAGGAGGAGACTAAGAGGAGAGGAGACGAAATGAGCAAAAGAAAAGGAGAGGCTCGTAAACAAGGAGAGGAGGGAAGAGGACAGGAGAGAAAATGAGGAGCGGATAGTTGAATAAGAAGCATGAGAGGAGAGGAGAGGAGAAGAGAGGACAAGGAGACGAGGAGAGGACAGAAAATTAGGAAATAAGAGGAGAGGAGAGAATATGAAATGAGGAAAGGAGAGGAGAGGAAACTATAAGAGGACACAAGAGAAGGGAAGGACAGTAGAGAAGAGGAAGCAATGAAAGGAGATGAAGGAAACAACAGAGAGGAGGAAACAAGAAAAGGAAATGAAACAAGGAGAGAAGAGGAAGAAATGAAGAGAGAAAACAAAGGGAGGAGAGGAAATGAGGAAACAACAGAAGAAAGCAGAGGAGATGAGGCGAAACAAGGAGAGGACATGAAGAATAACCTAATTTCCCTTAGCAGGACAATTAAGCTGAACTGAACTGAAGAAAGGAAACAAAGAGGACAGGGGAGGAAAGGAGACGGGACAAATAGGAAGAAACACGTGAGTCACAAAGACAGATGAAGGAGATGCTGACAGGAAACGACAAGCAAGATGGCAGATGAAATGAAGAAGCAGGAGGAGAGGAAGGAGACAGATAGAAAGTATACAGACTAAGCAAACAGAGCCAGAGCGCATATTAATCAAAGCCCTGAGGAGCAGGGCCACACCACAGCCGTATTGAGCAAATGATAAATACCTTCCCAGCGTGACAGTGTGTGTATCACTGTGTGTGTTAAGGCTGGAGAGAGATATGTAGTGAGGGGTGGGGAGGTGAGAGATAGCAGAATAAAAGTGTCACTGTATGCCATAAATAGACTTTATGACTTCAGCTCTCTCAGTCAGACCCCGGGTTCTTTAAGGAGGATGTTAGTTAGCCGGGTGGACCGGTTGGCTTCCTCCGTCAGCCTCACATTTCAGAAAGAGTACATGTGGTCTGTCCAGAGACAACATAAGAACATCCTTGTCAGGCGCCCCGGGAACAGAAATGGAGCATTTCCATATCGCTGACCACATCGCTGCCTCTGGGTTGTTTTTTTTTTTTTTATGGAGAGAGAATATGCTGAGTATAGGCATCTCTCATTATTCATTCCTCGCTTCCCTCCCTCTCTCCTCCTTCCACTCGTGTCATTAACAATACCCCAAAGCCGTGACCGAACTTGAGTCGACAGCGATGTGCAGGCGCCGATGCGCACAAATTTTACACTTGCTGCCTCTGTTTAACTTGCACAACAAAGCAAACCAAACAGGATTTGACCCCCCCAGACTGCAGTTTCTACACTTCCAAGCAATAAACACACACATACTCACACACACTTTTCTATTCTTATGTCCTTGTGAGAACCTTCCACTGACTGTATTCTCTCTCTTAGTCTCAACCCTCACCATTATATGTATGAAGTCACACGATTCGACTGTTATCAGGCCATTAAATAGGCGTTATCAGTCACTGTAAGCACCATAGATGTGGGTCAGTAGGGGCCTACTACACCTACTACGTTGCAAAAGTGAAATTGAAACTTAAAAGCAACACGTTCTAACATGATGTAAAACTAAATGAAACGTCACAAACAAAAAGGTTTCTTTAGGTTTAGGCAAAAACACCATGTTTTGAGTTAAAACAACTTAACACAACTACACATTGTTGGTTTCACACGGGTTGCAAACTTCGGTCTCCTGGGTGAAAGTCCTGTGTTTTGTGTCCCATCAATCATCCCAGACCTCAACCGCTTCTGGAGTATCACACTGTCTATACTACAGCGCCTGACTTCCGCTTCTGCTCCTGTCATAATTACTGTTGTTGCTGTTGTGTTCGTTTATACCATATTTCGGTGATCTACCATGTGAATAAATGATAAGACCTACCAGTGGCTGTAGCAGGCCCCTATTGACCCACATCTATGGGGCTTATATGAGGTATATAGAGGTAACATCAAAAACGCTTTAACACTAAAAGCTGAGTCAAGTGATGCTTAACATTACATTACTATCTGGATGGATTCTTCTTGTGAGGAGCCATAATTTAAACTTCTATTGTATCTGAAAGTAGAGTTCATCTCTGGTCAAGGACAATTTCTGCAGAATACAGATGAGACAATTCACCTTTAAAGCCTGCCAGTGACTAGCAGCAGTGGTTTAGAGGGTAATTTAGCAATTTCTGAATAGCCACTATAAAAGGGCAGAATTTGACAAAATGGGCAGGCCAGAGTCGTCTTTCATAAGAGAGCGACAGAATGACCTCTTTCATACTGGCAAGGAAATGTACCAAAAAGAGGCGAACATCACTTCAGTAATGTATGGAGAAAAACAATGCATTAATATAAGACTTGCTATACAGCCTACCCTTTGTAAAAAATGTCCTCAGTCTGAAGGTCTAAAAACTCAAAGTGGTTCTTTCAAGGACAGAAAAACAATCCCCGCTGTCCCCTAACACACTCACACAACGCGTTCCACACATCCCTTTGAACCGAGACTCCCGTCCATACACCAATCTCACGCATTCGCCCTCTCCTCTGTCACTCCTATTCTCGTCCTTCTTATCACACTCCTCGCCATGAAACAGGCCCGCTGACATCAGGCAAGCGAGATGATGGAGAGACAGGAAGCGTCTGCTCGTTTGCGGGTTCGCCGCGTCTGTGTACATGCTGGCAGTCGTGCACGTATGGCGGGTACAAACATACATAAAGATAATAAAGAAGAGCGGCGTCCTGTAAGAGGGAGATAATCCCAACAGGCATTCACCATCTGGGAAAAAAAAGACTAAACAAAAGGAAAAAAAACAAGGACCCAAGGGACACAGAGAGATGGAGCCCCTCCAGAGGATTAGATAGGAACGGATAGGGGGAATGTTTGCAACAGCAGCAAGACGTGCGTCTTTATGTTTGTTTATGTGACAGTGGAGACTTTTACAAACGAAATGTACACTGCGAGTACACACAAATTGCAGAGATGACTGTAAAGTTTGGAATTAATTCACCATATAAACTGTGAATGCAAGTTCAAATCAAGGTCAGTCTTTCCTCCCTCTCAGCTACAGTCACTCTGCACCCAGTTTCTATTTGAAACATTAATGATATTTAGACAGTGGGATGGCCCGCCAACACTACATTAAAAAAAATAGCTCATAAAGTCCAGCAAAAGTATAACCTGCCTGTGGTCTGATCTCTGTTCAGAGGATTTTCAGGCTATTTTCAGGCTGTGTGTTACTTCTTCAATGAATTTGTTTTGCCAAGACCTTGCTTCAGTGTTGCATGCCAAACTATATAAAGGTCTGTAAAGCTCGCTCAACACATTTAGATATTTATTCACCGGAAGAGTGGACAGGCCACGGCTCCAATGTTTTGAATTTGGACTGCTGTTACCCGTTTTAAACACTAGCTGTCAGTGCTACATATTGCTCAATCAAACTGAAAATCCAACCATGTCTTCTGTGACTTGATGCAGCGACGCAGCTAACCAATCTTGAAACAAAACAGGACGGTATTTTTAGCCACGCGGCCCGTCCACTAGCAGTTAGCGCACGATTTCACAATTTGAGGGTTACCTTGAGACACGACCGCGTTAGCATCAGTAGACTTCACCGGCTGTGGGTCTCAAATACTCGCTGCCTTGATAACTCAGCTGCACACAGACCACAGAGAGATGTGCCGAGGCTTTTCAGATCGGTTCGAATGTAACGTTAACGCCTTGTTTTGCCATTTGTTTCATATAGCAACGGGGTGTCGAAATGGGCAGTGGACGGAATCACATCGGCCAAAACAAAATCAGACGATCCAGACCAAAATGGAAATTTCAAACGAGAACATACTGGCTGTAGCATTGTTCAGCATGTTTCCTTAATCTCTGATAACAAATCATGGTAATTTTATGATTTATTATAGTAAATATATTACATATTTGTCCTTTAAATGTCTGCACAGAGTTAAAACTAGAGTATTCAATTTGTCTACTTGGTGTTTTTATTTGTTCTAGACATTGTAGATTTGTTTTTTCACCACTGTTTGTTCATCATTGTCAAAAAGCCTGATTACACCCAGTGCGATTCAATGTGGTAAAACTGAAATAATATATCAGGCATGGGGGGTAAATAGATTGTATAGACATAGTCTTTATTTCCATCCATTTACAATAATAATAGATGATAGAATTTTCTTCCAACAAGGAGTTTACCGAGGGAGCATTCATCCCTGGATATTGTAAATAGTGATTGATTTCGCTGATCAAAGATAGATACCCCAAGAGTCTTTCGAATAGAGACGGATGTCGGCTTGGAGGAAGAAATATGGTAAAATAGCAGGGCAGAGAGACGGATGAGCAAAGGCAGAGAAAGACAGAAAAGAGGGTAAATAGAAGGGATGAGTAATTACACAAAGCACACTACCATTGATCTCCAGCCAGGGGAAGATGTGTCTGTATGTGTGCGTGTGCCTAACTACACATATAGCCACTGTAATTACAAGACATTTTCTATTTGGAGAGCTGCTTGAAAGGCATTAAAAAGAAGCCGACAAGAGAATGCATTTCAAATCTTTCTTGTGCGTTTCCTCTCTTGCATCATTCACCCAGCAGCCTGGCGTTAGTTCGTCATTGCTTGTGTCTGGGCAGATGGAAACTAAGCGTTTGTTTAGCTCCCAGTCCGCATCGGTTACCTGTCAAGCCTTCAGTTACCTGTCAAGAGTTGCAGATCTCACATGGCACATACATCAATTTATTATGATAAGTTCTTAGTCATTTTTTAAACAATGGGTCAATTATATTAGACAGAGGTAGACAAAAATGAGATTCTCATTTGTAGACGTCAACGATGGACTTTGTCGGCCGAAATGACTGTTATTGGCTAGGGTGACCATCTTGATGCAAATTCGTTTTAACGCCACTAATTTCTCATTTCTCAATTTTCGCATTAACACAACTTGCAATTTTTAGGTTGTAGCAGGCTCAGTTTTAAAGCTAGAGTGAAGATACTGGTATCATATGAAACTAGATCCATTGATCATACTAGCTTGTCGCAAAGGAGGCTAAATAATGCTTCAAACTCATGCTAAAAAGTGGCATGGCCATTTTCAAAGGGGTCTTTGAAAGAGAGCTAGTGTTAGTAAGTTAAACAGATCATAATAATATATATATATATATATATATATATATATATTGCTGTGAAAACATCTCCTTCAAACAACTGTATTTATTCAAGTTTCTTGCCAAAAACTACATTTTACAAGATAACATTTGAATACATCATGATAACATACCTTTGCCCAATGCTCATTTTTACTAAATGGAGCTTGAACACAATGCATGTCAATGCAACCTCCGTCAATGTAAGCATAGGGGACGACGTTGGAATTGTAATTTCCACTTTGCTTTCATTTTCTGTGTATTCTTGAGCAACAAAGCAGGCAGATATTTTGGCGGGTAGTGGACGGGTAAAACATGAAGGAGGCAGCAATGCAACACAAAGGATGCCAGCTGCCGTAAAACCCCGAAGAAGAAGAAGATATTTTGGCGGGTAGCAAGCCGCGGTGAAATGTATGATCATCATTTCCGGTAAGTGCGGCGCAGAGTATTCGATTTGAGACGACCCTACCTTGTTGAAATTCACGCACAACTCAAGTAAGTACAGACAGTGCACTACATTGAAGTGTACTTCCGGAAGAAGATGGATTGGAAAACACTATATGACTTTTTTCGACCTACTATACTATGACTTTTTTTCATTAACTTTTTCCACATACTATACTATGATTTTTTTCAGAACATTTTTCCACATACTATACTTTGATGTTTTTCCATAAAATTTGTCGACAAACTATACTATGACATTTTTTCATTAAATTTTTCAACAAACTGTACTAAGACTTTTTTTTATAAAATCTTTCGACAAACTATGACTTTTTCATGAAATGTTTTCTTATACTATATTAGGATTTTTTTTCATGAACTTTTTCGACATACTATACTTTTTTCATGAAATTTTTCCTTATACTATAGTATGACTTTTATTTCATTAAATTTTTCGACATACTATACTATGACTTTTTTCCATAAAATTTGTCGACAAACTATTCTATGACTTTTTTCATGAAATTTTTCAACAAACTGTACTAAGACTTTTTTTTATAAAATCTTTCGACAAACTATGACTTTTTCATGAAATGTTTTCTTATACTATATTAGGATTTTTTTTCATGAACTTTTTCGACATACTATACTTTTTTCATGAAATTATTCAACACATTATACTATGATTTTTTTCATAAAATCTTTCGACAAACTATGACTTTTTCATGAAATTTTTCCTTATACTATATTATGATTTTTTTCATGAACTTTTTCAACATACTATACTATGACTTTTTTCATGAAATTTTTCCACATACTATACTATGATTTTTTTCAGAACATTTTTCGACATAGTATAATTTGACTTTTTTTCATAAAATTTGTCAACAAACTATTCTATGACTTTTTTCATGAAATTTTTCCTTATACTATATTATGATTTTTTTTCATAAAATTTGTCGACAAACTATACTATGACATTTTTTCATAAAATTTTTCAACAAACTGTACTAAGACTTTTTTTTATAAAATCTTTCGACAAACTATGACTTTTTCATGAAATGTTTTCTTATACTATATTAGGATTTTTTTTCATGAACTTTTTCGACATACTATACTTTTTTCATGAAATTATTCGACACATTATAGTATGACTTTTTTTTCATTACATTTTTTCGACATACTATATTGACTTTTTTCATGAACTTTTTTGACATACTATACTATGACTTTTTTTCATGAAATATTTCGACCTACTATACTATGACTTTTTTTCATGAAATCTTTCAACATACTATACTATGATTTTTTTTCATGAACTTTTTCGACATACTATACTATGACTTTTTTTCATGAAATTTTTCGACATACTATATTGACTTTTTTCATGAACTTTTTCAACACACTATTCTATGACTTTTTTCATTAACTTTTTCCACATACTATACTATGATTTTTTTCATAACATTTTTCGACAAACTATACTATGACATTTTTTCATAAAAGTTTTTGACATAATATATTATGACTTTTACATGAAATCTTTTGACATACTATACTATGTCCTTTTTCCATGAAATGTTTCAACATACTATATTATGACTTTTTTTCATTAACTTTGTCGACAAACTATTTTATGACTTTTTTCATGAAATTTTTCCTTATACTATATTATGATTTTTTTTCATAAAATTTGTCGACAAACTATACTATGACATTTTTTCATAAAAGTTTTTGACATAATATATTATGACTTTTACATGAAATCTTTTGACATACTATACTATGTCCTTTTTCCATGAAATGTTTCAACATACTATATTATGACTTTTTTTCATTAACTTTGTCGACAAACTATTTTATGACTTTTTTCATGAAATTTTTCCTTATACTATATTATGATTTTTTTTCATAAAATTTGTCGACAAACTATACTATGACATTTTTTCATAAAAGTTTTTGACATAATATATTATGACTTTTACATGAAATCTTTTGACATACTATACTATGTCCTTTTTCCATGAAATGTTTCAACATACTATATTATGACTTTTTTTCATTAACTTTGTCGACAAACTATTTTATGACTTTTTTCATGAAATTTTTCCTTATACTATATTATGATTTTTTTTCATAAAATTTGTCGACAAACTATACTATGACATTTTTTCATAAAAGTTTTTGACATAATATATTATGACTTTTACATGAAATCTTTTGACATACTATACTATGTCCTTTTTCCATGAAATGTTTCAACATACTATATTATGACTTTTTTTCATTAACTTTGTCGACAAACTATTTTATGACTTTTTTCATGAAATTTTTCCTTATACTATATTATGATTTTTTTTCATAAAATTTGTCGACAAACTATACTATGACATTTTTTCATAAAAGTTTTTGACATAATATATTATGACTTTTACATGAAATCTTTTGACATACTATACTATGTCCTTTTTCCATGAAATGTTTCAACATACTATATTATGACTTTTTTTCATGAAATATTTCAACATACTACAGTATATGCACTTGATGGCAACATAATATTGCATTAAAAGATTACATCCTCAGTGAAAGACAAGAAATTAAATAAACATTGTTTTTATATTATAATGTTGAGTTAGTCCTAGTATTAAAGTATGATAAGGAAAAATATGAGACCAAACAAGTATTTCATTCTAACATAACACCTGCTGCCTATCTTTCATACAGATGGACTATGTGTTTGGCAAACTGTCACAGACAATGATCCAATAAAGAGCAGGACAGGGCTGCTAACATAAAGTAGCATCCAAGACCAGCTTCCACACAGTAGGGGAAAAACTACACAGTGAACGGGGCTTTTATTTCTTTCATAGCCTGTAGGCCCCACAAGATGTACTTTGGACGTAACATTGGTTTAGGTTTCTACTGTAGATATTAAGCAATTTAGCCGGACAAGCTAACATTTGAGCAGATAAACACACCCTTAAATCAGTTCTTTGCATTTTTGCTTGTGTTTTGGTTTTGGAAAGGCTAAAAAAAAGACACTGCTCTCCAGATACACTCCATAAAATACTGAGTATTTCCCTACAGCATGCGGAGGAGTCCATAGCATGACAGACCTGCCATGCCTACATATGGTTGCTAAGCTATGATTGGACAATCGTTGTTTGGGGGAGGGGTTCGGCAAACTGCCAGTAGCATGCATGTATGACAGGATTACATGATGGACAGACTCTACTCACCCTCTGAGCTGATTTCACGGGAGCGGACAAGGTCGCTCTTGTTTCCCACCAGGATGATTGGTGTCTGTGGCTGGGACTCCCTGAGGAGGAGGCGGAGCTGGGCGGTGCGGTGGAAACTTCGCCTGTCAGTCACTGAGAAGACCAGGATACACACATCACAATGTAGAGTGGAGAGGTCCTGAGGACACAAACACACACATTAATAAAACAACAGCTCAGTGGAGCAGATTAGTACTGCATTCATAAAGGAGAGGTCCGATGACGGCTGAATAGGTGTTGGATGTCAGGTAGCTCCACATTACACAAGATCCTTTACATGCCATCAGCAATTTATCAATTTGTCCTTGAACAAAATATCTCAACTCAGATTCCAAGTTCTTGTTTTGTTGTGCTGGAGCTTAGCCACTGAAAAGACATCAGCGCCAATGCCAGGCTGGCGGCACTCAAAATGTTATCACTGTCCCATGAGAGGAGGCAGAGGAGGATTTGCTCAACTTGACTGTACACACGACACGCTTCACTTTGAATCTCCTGACCCTTTTAACAGTGACCATGGAACATCCCGTCGGGGCTTCTTGTCACAGAGGCTCAATTAGTCCGAGTGGCTCTAGCAGAAACAGCAGCTTGGGACCGCCTAGGACCATCTTTGCCCTCTCTCGATTTCTCTCCCTGATTCTATCAGCCACATTGGACTGAAGGTGGCTCACGGGTAAAAAATAGGTCATAGCAAAGTTCTCCTGGCTTTAACTTGAACGAAATCTCAACTAAAGTCGCCATATCCAGGGAGCATTCATGGCCAAATCCCTCCCACCTGACTATTTGTTGACCTAATTATTTATCAGTCAAAGGTCTGCTAATTTGGTGAGTGATATTAGACGCAGGGACTTTGCCATATGGTTCAGGGTTTAGTGAAATGAATTCCCTGTGAACTGCAGAGTAAAATGCAATCCAATTTTGGATTTAAGTCTGAAGCCTGTGGTCATGAGGATTAGGTATGCACCATTTGTATCACACAGCATTGTAGCTTTTTAGATGATTCGCTTTGTTCAGAATGTGGCCAAAGAACATCAACCTTTTACTATCTGGCTCCTCATATTCCCCTTAAAGCTGCACTAATGAATATCTATATGAACAATAGTTGAAATTACTGTGTGTATAGTGACGAACTCACAGAGAATTACTACCCAATTTATAGTTCCCCTCAGCTCCATGGAGAGTTTTAGCACCTATCACCTCTTTGTTTTGATTTAATGGCCCGAAACTTTACTGTTCATTCCAGTCTTACTGGCCTCGTCAACCCGGTACTAGGCAGCTGTTGTCTGTGAAAGAAAACTCAGATAAACTGACTTTACACTACCTGCCCATGCAGCACCAAACAGCAGACAGCCGATTTTAACAACTAGCTGGTTAATTAAGTCAAGCACTTAACAGTTAATGAGCCAGGTATGTCCCTTTGAAGTCGGAGGAGACCAAAAACAGAGGTAAAATTAAGCATTTTTACAATTTTATTGAATTTTGGACTCACATTTGCCAGGTGGCAAGAAACATGACTCCAAATAAATGCCAACATTGTTGGCGGGGTTGGGTAAATAGGCAACTGTTTGCTAACATGCAACATGTACTGCCAAAATACGTCAAAAAATCTATTAATACTGATTTAAAATTCCATTAAAGTAACTCCAAATTTAAATGCAGAAATATTTTTCCACTCTGGTTGAGAACACCAAATTTGCTTAATCCAGAGTCTCAGTGATTCTGCAGAACTAGGATTTGTGTTTTTATGTCTGGAACATTGCATCAAATGGAAAAATATCAGAAGCATTGTGCACATATTTTAATTTACCTAATCCACCATTACAAGTTTGATATTTTTAGAAGCCTTGGCATCTTCGTTATACTTTCAGTTTTTAGGTTCTGTGGATTTAGCAATGTTACCACAGGTCAGCGGGGTTGAAGAGGTTAAAGGAAAAGACATTTTATCTTTAGTTGGACAAGCACAATCAATACAAACTATTTTTCTCCAGAGACAGAAACATGAGACTAGACTCCACAGTATTATGCCAGTCAAAGTCCTGTTCTCCGTTGATTAAATAGAGAAGCATTATAAAATTAGAAGACCTGCAGGAACAATTATTTTCCATCCGTATGGGTTTCTTGTAGCACAGACTTTGACTGTAGTCAGCAAATGCAGTTTGAATGCAACTGTTTCAGCAAAGACTTTCTGTTCACTGTTTATGGGGCAATACCAGGAAATAAAGTTTATATTGCAGCCTTGAGCTCAGATCCTTTTTATTTGACTTAGCTGTAAACATGCTCAGAGGGAATTGGTCAAATTCTATTTGAGGCCAAAATCTATAACTTTTCATCATGTTATTTCTAAACACTGCAAAAGTTATTGACCTATAGAACTGCAAACACAATCAAGTTATATTTCAACTGGAAATAGGGCCTCTCAAGCTGGTGATTGAATCAATATGAAAACATATTATTCCCACTAGATAACCCAATCCGCCCGCTAGCCTCGGACTGCATATTGTCGGTGTGTATGTGCTAGTATGTGGATGCCCTTGCCCTACATCCACAGCCCCCCAAGGTATATCCCTGCCCTCCAGAGAGTTTCAGACGCCATGAAAAATTCACATCGTCTCAATCGGCCAAGTAGTATCGGATCAGAGCCTGGAGCAGGAAATTCACGGGGAGCGCCTTGGCACTCTGTCTGTTTGACGGAGCACAGGAAAAGACAGGGGAGCGGAGAAAGGAGGAGGGCACGGAGCCATTGGCGTGGAAGGCGGCTCCGCCACCTGTCACTGTCTGATTTAGGGATGAGGATGAAGAATGGAACCAACAAGACAGAAAGAGAGAGAGAGAAAGAGAAAAACGGAGAGAGAATCTTTGTAAGAAAAGGAGTACAAACAGAGAGTGGACATCGATTAGGAGTGTGATGGAGTGTTTCAGGGGGAAAACTGTGACCAAGTAAATCACCTCTAAATCAAATGGAGGCAGAGCAACTCGGGACGGTGCCAACTCTCTCCCTCCCTCCCTCTCTGTCTCTTTCTTTCTCTCGATTAAGCAGCTCCTCTGTGTTCACAGAGAGCAGGCCATCTGTCAATACCTACTCCCCCCATACATACACACACACACATTAACATGGACTAACACTCAAAAACAAAAGCCAAGCCCATAGAGTCATATTCAAATCATATGCAAATACAGACACAGATCAGTGGGCATTCAGGAAAATACCAATTAAATCATCTGGCTGACCAGGCCTTTTCCCCTGAAACAGGGATGCTTTGTGAGGTTTCACTTGATTGGCATCATCCTGTACGTTCACCACCTGGCTATGCTACATGGCCAAAAGTATGTGAACATATATTCGGTCTACATACGTCAGTGTACTTTTGGTCTGGGGCCGCTTTTCATGGTTTGATTAAAGCTTCAGTAGGCAGCATGTTTTTGGCTAGCCCTATAGAACAAAATCAAAGTCACACTAAAAGATACTTTGTAATCAATAACAGCGTTACATACACTTTTTGATATTAAAGTACCTCAGCGCTGTACTTCAGTACAGAACAGGAGTAAATGTATCTGATTACTTTCATCTTTGACAGAAGTTTGGTAAAATAAAAACAAAAAACACTGATTTAAAGAGTCTGTAACTCCAAATTCAAATCAATTTTACCTCCAAACTGTACTACTTATTTACTGTAAACTTGTTGTGTTGTCACGTTGAACTGTAGTTCACTGTGTAACGCTTCTTGTTGACTGTTTAACGCTTCCTCTGAACAGAAACTCTCAGTAGCTATGTGTTCTGTTAGCTGTTAGCCAAACGCACAAACTCTGCTGCCCACCGGCTGCTAACAGCTAACTAGCTCTCCCCTCCCAGTCGTCTCCGGGATGGCGTTCGTCTCAAGCCCTGGTTAAATTAAAGCCAATTTCACACTACAAGACTTTCAAAGTGGTCAGATCACAGTACTGTTCACACTTGCTGTCTTGTAATCGGGAGTCTTGAAGTCGTGGGTTTCACACTACATGACTGATTGGCGTCAGGAGGCCACACATTACAAGATCTTTCACCGTGAGGAATCCCCGATGAGGTCTCAGAACTATGTTTTGTCACAAAAATACGCAAGAAATATGCAGTAAATGATGTGATACCATACGCAAGACACATTGCTGATGTTGTCTTTGGCACACGTGTTTACAAAATAGCCGGTTTCCACACTCTTTATTCCTTTAGGTGTAACAACAACTTTACTCCGTGTTGTAAATGCTACACATACAGTAAGTTCGGTGTCGGCGAGCCTCTCAGCTCACATCTTTGAGCAGCTCACACATGACGCTCGAGCGTCGATGTGCAAGTGGCAACACAACGCCGATTTGCCTCTGATCTGGTTTGTTCTTTTGTTGGGGAACTCTAAAAACTGTCGGGGAGCGGAAAATCAGGGCTTAAGTTATGTAGTGTGAACTAGGCATAAGGGAGCTTA
The DNA here is from genome assembly GCA_916701665.1 of Sebastiscus tertius. Lineage (NCBI taxonomy): Eukaryota > Metazoa > Chordata > Actinopteri > Perciformes > Sebastidae > Sebastiscus > Sebastiscus tertius. The sequence goes on along the minus strand of CAKAOH010039127.1, from coordinate 145,217 downwards.
ATCTTAAAGGCCCTAAAAACATTTTTTCTCAATTATCTTCTTGCTATGAGCAATGAGATCGTACAACATTTTCAGCCACAGCTCAAACCGTTTTTGGTTATTTTACATGACAGATTCCTGTCTGATGATTTGCCCGCACTCTTCTCACTAGTTTGCAGTTGGCAGGACTCTATTTGGAAAAAGGTGATGGCCCTTTCTGGTTCAACATCAAGAAATGATTTTCTGAGTTGTTTTGTGGAAGAACTTGACTGGCCTTTAGAGAACCCTGACCTAAATCCAAACACCTTTTCGCTGAACTGTAACGCCAAGTGTGAACGACATCCAACATCCGTGCCCAAATTCACTAAACCCTTCAGTGACTGAATGGGAGCAAATCCCAACAGCAGTTTCCAAAATCTGGTGGAAAGTGTTCAGAAAAGAGTGGAGGCTGTTACGGCAGCAGATTAATGCGCATGTTTATGAATATGTTCAACGTTCACATATGGCTGTAGTGCTCAGGTGTCCTCATACTGAACCTCTAACCATCTAGTGCTCGAATACTTCATTATTTATGAAGTCAGATTTAGGTTTTCCAAATGCTGAGGCTGAGCTCCTCATACTTGGATAATTACACAGCTGTAAGTTCACAACTGATTTATATTCAAAGCGACACATACAATGCTGGCTCAAAATTAAAATTATGAATAAATAATGGTGGCCGATTGTTGCTTTGGGCTACATCCTGGAACGTCTCTGCCAAAAGCCTCACGTCTTTTCCCATCATCAATGACTGTGTATTACCATCTATCTTACTGATAGCTGCAGTTCCATTAAACTTACCACTAGTGCCGAATTGTTGAAGCCATAAATGTTGAAATTAAATAATTTTAATATGTTCTGAGCAGCATAATAGCAACAGTCTTTATAAATTACCGTAAACATCACTTCTGTACTATAATTTCTGTTGCTTAAAGGGATAGTGTGGGTGTTTTAAAGCAGGGTTGTAGATGACGGTCGGCGCGCCTCCAATTCGGAGAAGCAGACAGGACTTAGAATATAGTTTAAGTACTGGTGCCTCAATTGGTTAGTTTATGTTATGGTGTGACTTTGGTTAGTTCGGATTCATCAAAGTCACACAATAGCACAACCATCGAGGCAGCGGTAGACCAGCAACCCCGATGTTCTGCGAGGTAAAATTACAGGGGTTTTTTCCCAATGGAGTCTGGTGGCTTTGGTGAGAGCATAGATGGATACAAAGGCTTCATTAGAAAGGGCTGTTACCGATGGCAAGGTAAACCAGTGAAAATATTCTGAATATAGCATACACTTAAACCAATATTGTTTTTTATACCCCCGCGACAATGTAGTATAGCGCTCCGCGTGCCCGTCCTTACATCCGTCCGTCCGTCCGTCCTTCCGTTTAGTTTCTATCCCTGCTATCCCTTTAACGTATTGGCTGAAATATACAGCCATACGGATATATATGTAATCGGCTGATAATACACCATGATGCAGATATATTGGTGGAGCTCTTCTCACCACTGTGCTGCAGCTTCACACTCTGTTTAAACACATGGCAATCATTCAGGCCTTCAAACACCATGATAAACAGACAGACAGACTATCTGTTCCACAAATAAAAAAGGTTCACAAACCAGGCTTTCTAAGATTTAATTCTTCCACAACTTCCTGTTTCTCTGGTGCAGATGTAGATAAGAAAAACACGCCCAATAAAATCTGACAGAAAGCATAGTTTCCAGCCTCGCTTTTATCCAGGCAACATACAGACATGACTTTTCTTTTTGAAAAGGAGGATTTATTATGGTTTGTTCATGTGCAGTGAGAAGCTCGAGAAACAGCTTTCAACATACCACTTAACTGGAATTTTCATATCTTTCACAAGCTTTTTGTATGCACAAAACATTATACACGCATGCATTAACATGCATTTGAAAACACACTCGCGGCAACTTAATAAAGCCAGGCACTACATCAGTAACCATTAACAGCGAGGACAATGAATCACTTATCAGGCATCATTTGCATAACATGCTGTGGTTGCTCTGCAAGCACTCTGACAAGTTTTCTTCCAGTTGTGAAACAAGGCAGAAAACACAGCATTTGGCCACATTTTGAGAGAGTGCGTGAGCATGTGTGTGTGTGTGTGTGTGTGTGCATCCCTCGTTATACAACATGCTCCCCACTGCCTGGAACACAGAACCTGAACTATTGCAATCTATTGGCTCCCAAGTAATTTGCTTCGCAGAACAAGATACATGAGCAAAGCAGCTTACGGCCTTCACATGGAAACAAAAGGTCAAACACATCCCCACCTGCTTGCACAAACATCCAAAGAGCGCGCAACACATGCACAGATAATACATAGACGCTAATGCGACCATTTCGCTTTATCAAAAGCAAACACGTGCTTTGCGCACATCTGTTTCTTTGGCTTATGTTCCAGCCGTCTGACTGCCTGTCAGAGCAAAATGAAAGAGCAGGCGGATCAATAAAGATGCAAGGGGTGATGAATGAAGGGACTGAAAGAAAGACAGGAAAGAGGGAGCAGAAGCAAGAAGACAAGACGGCAGAGCGCCTTGCTCTTGTAGCTAAGTCAAAATCTGATAATAGGATGACGAAGCTTAGTGCAGATGGAATGCTGAGTTAGTGGGTTTGTTATTTTTCTCTCACTTACTTTCTGCTGCACAGAGACAACGCTTCCCTAAGGAAATTTATTACAGAGGCCATCTGGCCTGCACTGGCTAGGCCACGCACACACATACATGCACACACACGTGCAAAAGCACTGCGTAAGCCGAGCACCAATGACCACGAATGACCACGAGTGACCACGAGTGACCACGAGTGACCACATCGTCACCGAATGCCACTGACATCACAGCACAGACATGGTGCAACATGCAGTCTATTGCATGCCATGACCACCAACCACCTCTCTCACACACACACACACATGCACACACACACAGGAGGGTGGTGTGGTGCGTGTCCCTGCATGACCCAGATTCAGGCTTAGATATGAAGGCATGTGGAGCCTCCACCCTGCTAAAGTGTTCATTAGCAAATCCCAGAATCCCTACTGGTTTCAGGGATGCTGTTCTGTAGTTGACCTCTGACCTCCCCTATGGAGGGAAGATAAACGAGGATTTCCCTCCAGGACACAAGTATCGCATTAAGTTATTAGCATTTCTTTTGCAGGTTTTACTGTATTTTTATCTTTATTCTTTGAAGTGCACGCAGTAGGATCAATCAGGTTCTGCCTCTTTACCCATTGCCTCACTGCTCTTCTGACTTTGAGGATAAATGAGCTGAATATTTCATGAAATGGTGGCAAAATTATACGTTTTGAAACCTGAAGTATTATGATTGTATATAAGAGTGACACTTACTGATGACAATTAAGTTGAAAGACACATTTTTTGTATTGTTTGAACCGAAAATTTGATGTTTACCATCGGCTAGCATGCTAGACAGCTAGCCCATGAATGTCAATTGTACAGTTTATGCTAACATTTATTAGCAAGAATTTATGTCATGAGACTGAGCAACGACATCGACAAAAAATATATTATACGCTAATATTATTAAAATAAATATTATATACACAAAACTTGAACTGAAAAAGGAAACATTTGCATTGAAACAGTTGAATTGGAAAAAGTTGGATTGGTACTGAAACAAGTATTTGCACTGAAAAAAAGTTCCACTGTAAAATAAAATACAGGAATTACAAAATATTTTATATTATTTTCATATTTTTTTGCATTCGGTTGTGGTTTTCGATGACAAATCTTAAAATTTTTCCTTCATGTCACTCTTTTTTTAGTGTCAGTTCCAGGTGAACTTGTGGAAGACATTGCCGTATGTGTGGTCATGCTGGTCGGGCAGAGTGGCTCTCACTCTTTAGAATGCCAACTTGATGTAAATCACGCTCTCCTTCCTTGCCCTCCACGCCAAACGGGAACAAAAAGTTCAAAGTGAAAACCACTCATTGAAAAAAACTGTCAGCGTAAAAAACGAATGACACTGAAAAAAGAGTGACATGAAGGAAAAATCAGAATGCAAAAAAATAAAACTATATTTTTTGAACGCCTGCGTTTTATTATTCAGTGGAACTTTTTTCAGTGCCAACACTTCTTACAGTGCCAATACAACTTTTTTCAAATCCAAGTGTGTCAATGCCAATGTTTACTTTTTCCAAGTTTTTTTCCAATGCCAATTATTTATTTTTCGTGCCAAAATTTACTGTCTCTGTTCTAGCTCCATACTGGTGGCAGTAACTCAGTCCGCGGGGACTTGGCTTGGGAACCGGAAGGTCGCTAGTTCAAGTCACTGCATATACCAAGTAGGGAGTCTGGACTGGCAGATGGAGAGGTGCCAGTTTGCCTCCTGGACACTGCCGATGCCTTGAGCAAGCATTGGACGTCTAGTCTGCTCCACAGGCGCTTTATAGTAGCTGCCCACTGCTCCTAATATACTGGAATGGGTTATATGCAATGGCTAAATTTCACTGTGTGCTGTTTACAAAGTTTGACGATAAATTTACATTTACATACTGACACAGATAAAAATGACAGCTGAGAGTTGAGAGTAATTTGACATGAAATGTCACGGCTGGTGGCATGGCCCGAACACAGACTGAGGAGCAGCAGGATGAATTAAAGCAGAATAAAAGTATGCGTAGCGATGTTAGATGTTAGATTAATGTAGCATCACATCATGTTTTAGTGATGGGACACTAACTCTACTGGGCTCCTAATGCGGTTTGAGTCTGTTTATAACTTGTGTACAGTAGACATAAGGTGATGATAGATACATTCAGAGCTCCGTTCCAGTGATTTGTGATTTTTGCATTACATTATTATTAATAAAACTATGAACTAATTGTATTGTCAGTTCAAATCTTGTGTGTTTTACCGACAAATTTAAAACATGTTGCGTAATTGTTGTCTGTGCCTATCTTAAATCATCCTCCAACCATCTATTAGAACAAAGTACACTAAGCTGTCTACTTTTATAAAGAATATCAAAGCTTTGTGTGAGTTCTCAGATGGTGGAGAACTCACAGATCTAGAAAACTCCATTTCTTTAATATCTTGATCTTCACACAGGGAGTATTCCACACAAATAAACTGAGCGGTGGCTCCCAGCGGAGACTAAAACAAACAAAACTGCTAAAGTATAATAGCTTATGTGGATTAGGGCAAGAAATGGGGAAACTGTTAATAGTCCAGAACCACTCTCATAAGACTGCAAAACAGGAAAGAGAAAAACGTCCAGGGAAGGAACCCCCTGGAGACAACGCCAAAAGCTGTCTCTGTTCCGAGAACTGGATGGTGGAACAATGTTTTTCTTCCCTCCTAATCGGGCAAAAGAATGTGGTCAAGCAGCAATTATCTTCTTCCAAATTACATCCTGCTTTAACATAATAAACGATCCTGTCCTGCGGGGGCAGCAGCAAATTCTCCTCACTGCACGCTCATAAACACACATATATATATACATCACTGGCCTACTTTTTTTTTACAGGCCTTAGGCTGCACCTTTTGGTTGTATTTGATAAATATTTTAATTTCAAGCTATTAAATAATAATGGAAACTCCTAGACTGGCTCAAGCTCAGGATAAATTCAGACACCGAGACAGATAAACACACATTATAGAAGAAAAGGGTGAGCAGGCCCCTCTGATCATCAGTGACCTCAATCTCCCGCTTGGTTCCTACATGCAGAACCCAGTCTGGCTGTTTAAGAGATACTTTACACAACCAAAGTCAGTCTAAAGTCGAAGGGCAGCATGGGCCGGCTAGGTCAGGGCCAAGTGTGCCAGTGTTTCTATTTTGGGCACACACATGACTTATTTAAACCACCCAACCCCCTGTGACGTCAACAACACTCACAACGTCGCAGCGTCTGGCTGAGCAGACTCTCAGCTTTCTGTGCATGTGTGCTGGTGTGTTTTACAGATGCAACGTGTACACGTACACACGCGCGTCTGTCGGCAGAGTCGACATACAGTATACGCTTCTGCACTCACGGTAAGCACTATACCTGCGGTTTGTTGTGCGCACTGCATTTCAGAAGATTACAGCTCCTGCTTGCTAGACCTTCATGTGTCAATCAGCTGCGAGTCAAGCCAAGAAAGCACTTGAAGGAACAATCGCATGAGTGTGAATGTAACAGTTTTTCATCATTTTTTGGCAGTTTGTATCGCAAGGGAATGATGAGGCACCAATTGGGCTGGCCAGAGAACATAAGAGGCCCCACAGCCAACAGCGTCGGACGCTGACTGTTCTAGCATGATCTTATGCGCGAGTGAGTGATTAAGTCGGCCCTGTATATGCTATAATGTATGTGTGTGTCTTGTTGCTATGGTAACTTTGGTGTAGGTTGGGGTGCCCCATGGAGAACACTTGCAGCCTCTTGCCTCTTGGGACTGGCGGTAAATTCTGTGCCAGTTCGAGGCCACAACATGTGTTAGGCAGCTGGACAACATCTGTCTGTACACCTGACTCTGAGTTCATATCTGTTTGTGTGTCTTCCATCCATGGGCATTGCTACAAACAAATAAAGCACAAAAACATGAGCCTGAATTGGCGGATGATATGGGACGCTATCCAGTCCTCTCTCTGCCTCCCCCCAAACTGCTGACGGCCCTGGAGTTATTCCAAGCTTCCTGCTGGCCTGGGTCTGTTGCTTCAGCCTTAATGCCCTGCCTCGCATTAACACGCACAGAATAACAAATGTAATTAACTCTCGGCGAGATTTAACCGCGGCAGAAAAGGGCCAGTGGAGAGGGGTGAGCGGGCGCCACAAAAAAGAAAGCAACAAAGAGAATGAATGGACAGTGAGATTTGGAGATGATGACAGCTGCAGGAAGGAAGGGCAACATAAATTGGGGGTGTGAAAAGGGAGGAGAGAGCTTACAGGAAAAGTGAGGAAGTGAAGAAATGATCTAGCTTTTTGGCGGAGTTCCCCAGAGCTACATGTAGCTGCGTGTGAATAATTTAACCTTACGGGGGGAGCCCCTGAAGGCCGGGCGGACATCTGCAATGAGATGCATTAGAGATGATCCCCCCCTACACACTAATTAGAGTGCTCGACCGTTCCATCACATTATTAATAGGCATTAATGACTGCATGCTTTTTGATTTCACACAATGCCCTCATTGTGACGAGGAGCTTTTTGACAAGCGGTTACTGCTCTCTGCCGCTGCCTGCTGCAGCTCAAGTTTTTCCTGCTCAAAAGCCCATCGCCACAGGGTCATATTAACTCACTCACACTGTTCCGCTCAAACGGTTGAACCGCAGAAATTTCAGCCCTCACAAAATGTTCTTGTTAAAGGTGCAGTGTGTAGAATTTGGCAGCATCTAGTGGTGAGGTTGCAGATTGCAACCAACTGAAACAAAAACGCGAGTGGCCCTAAAACCAGTGTTTGGTTTTTCCATTCTGGGCTACAGTAGCAGCCAATTAGACTGTTGTCAGGCTGTTAAATAGGCGTTATTAGTTGCTATAAGCCCCATAGACGTGGGTCAATAGGGGCCTACTACACCCACTAGTAGGTTTTTATCATCTATTCACATGGTAGCTCACAGAAAGGAGGGATAAAAGAATGTAACAGCGACTTCTAGTGACCGTAGTAATTATGACAGGAGCAGAAGCGAAGTCAGGCACTGTAGTATAGATAGTGTGAAACTCTATAAGGATTGGAGGTAGGGGACGATGGATGGGACACAAACCTAAAGAAGTTGTAGTTTCATTGCCTAAACCTAAAGAATCCTTTTTGTTTGTGTTCAAAACGTGACGTTTCATTCAGTTTAACATGTTAGAAGGTGTTGTTTTTAAGTTTTGCTTTCACTTTTACAACGTAGTAGGTGTAGTAGGCCCCTAATGACCCACATCTATGGTGCTTACAGCAACTGATAACTCCCATTTAATGGCCTGATAACAGTCGAATCGGATGACTGTAGAAACATGGCAGCCGGCTCCGTGAAGAAGACCCGCTCAGTATATACTGTAAACGGCTCATTCTAAGGTAAAAAAACCCAACCATTCTTATTTTCAGGTGGTTATACACTGAAGAAAACATACTTCTTAATACTATATTCCATTTCTGCCAATAGATCCCCCCTGAATTCTACACGTTTCCTTTAACTGTAGATTTGAATTGGAACAAGCGAGGATAACAAGAGAGTGATTTCCACTTTTCCGAATGAGAGAACTTCAAAAAGCTCGAGTACAGTGGGCACAGCTGCTCCTGTAGGATTCCCTGTACAGCGTAACACACAGACACACACAGACACACTTGTGCACATAAAAGCTAAAGAAGGTACACACACACACACACACACACACACACACACACACACACACATTACACTCGAATACACAAAAATAATTTGCCCATCACAGAAATTGAACAAATGGCTTTTTCCATTTCTTATGAACAGGCAATGAATGTCAAGTCAGAAGTGAATGGTGGCTTAGAGAGATGGAGGTCATCAGAGCACATAAACACAGGCAGTCGGTATAAACCGTACGAGATAAAGAAGTGACAGAGTGACTGTGAGGTGTGAAACTAACAATCAGTAACTCACCTGTTTCCAGTTGTCGAAAACTATGACTTTGCTGTCCTCGTCGTCGACGGTCACTGAGCTCTCGTATCCCTCACCTGCAAGCAAACACACATGTTACATACATCAGCACACAGAGTGCAATAATAAACACCACACTGACATAAAATAGTAGGAGCACTATATATAAATATTCACTAAAGTGAAATGTCAGTGGTTTTAGCTGCTGCCTGAAAATGTTGAAAAAATAATCTAGGGCTTAAAAATTGTCCTTGACCTACTCAAGACACCTTTTAATCAGTTTCGTGCAGATGTTTAATTTGGGTTATGTGGCCAAATGACGTGTTTGGAAAGTGTTCCTGCAACCCATTTCAGACATCTGCTCCCTATCTTTATGAGGACATTCTTATTCAGACATTTTTGTACTCCAATTTAAAGGATATGCCTAGTGATATAATATGTCAACAAATCCCACCAAAAGAAAACCAAAGTCAACAATGTTTTAAGCCCGTTTTTCAACACTTTCCGACTTCTCTATCGTATCACTGGCACTTAGCTCGAAGCCTGTTTGGTCCTACTGAACATGTAAATCATTTAAAAAGAGGGGCACAGATAAATATTTTTGTCATTCAAAAATACTCAGTAATTTCCTAAAAAAGCTGGGTACTATAGTTTTTAGCAAAGGTTACTCCAACAGGAGCAAGTAGTATATTTGTTGGGGACTATTTTCAGCGGCGGATCAATATTCATTTAGTGAAAGTTATTACAGCAGCAAGAGGGTGTGTGCGGGATTGATCCAAAATCATCATCTCTATCGTCTTAATGAAGAGAATGTCACCCAGTGCAATGGTGTGACATGTTTTATGATATATCAGGCTATACACAGACAACACTTTCAATACTTTCAATTCGCCGTTGGTTGTGGCTTTTCACAGGATTTGTTATTGTCAACAAATCCCGTGAAAAGCCACAAACAACGGCGAATTGAAATATTTTCTTTCAATGATTCTATTAGCTGCATTTTACTGGTAAATTAGAAAGAAAATCTATGATTACAAAGTCAAAAAGGTAAAACTTAAAACGGTTGTTTACCATTTGACTGTATCAATACACTAAGCCCTACTTATAATTGCATGGCAGCTTTTAAAATACAAATTAACCCAAAATAGCTCGACATAGATAACCCACTATGATGAATGACATGTCTATCTTAAGGTACAGGCACACTAAATCAGGTCTTGCTGTCTATCACTGGTAATTACTTGGTGAGGACACGTATTGATTGGTGAGGTGTTAACCCACTCACAGAGCTGATGTGTTGCCAGAGCATCTGGTCAAAACTATCAAAAAAGTGTTAATTAAATAGGTGTTGATTAGTGTTGTTTTTACACTTTGCGATTTTGATGTGTAGCTCATAGAATAATTTAGCACTTTGCTAAAATTTGGGATGCGGATGAGAGCGTCATCATGGAAACATGCTGGCCTACAAGCTTCTTGGGTGGAAGTGCTTTTTCTGTCCATTTATGATGCATGAATCCGAGTGTACTACACGGGCAGTAATGAATACTGTATGGCGTGAGTCAGGGGCAAGTCAGCTTTATGCATGAGGGAGAGTAGTCGTCTCTTAGTGACACTGACTCATCGATTGGCTGGTTGAGGTCCAGGGCTGATTATCTTCTGTGTTGCAGTGAGCTGTATGACAGACAGGCCTATCGACTGACAAGAGGCCAAAGCAAGGCTGTTTTTAGCAGCTTTAAAGGGAAAATACGTTATTTGGTTTCCTGCCGAGAGTTTAAGCCGTTTCACACCAAGCACGGATTTTGCACGGAAATGTATAATAACTGATTTTCTGGTTCTGGTTCTTATGAATGCTCACACATCCCTGCAGAACATTTGTGCGGGGGCAAAAATATTCGGACGGACCTCGATTCCAGTGGATTTCCGCCTGCGGAAATAAATGTTTGACCAATGAAATCCTTTGTTCCAACTGATCACCGTCATTCTGCATAATAATTAGCCATGTGCTTCTGTTTGTTGCACGGAGAGTGTGTATTTTTGGGGCCTTGGAACAAAGGGCGTTTGTTTTCAGGGTAACGGACTGTCGAACAAATGGGCTTTTTTTTTGTCCAATGGAACATTTTTCGGACTATTGGTGTTTCGGAATAACAATAGTCCGTCCCCTTCTCAACAACCAGTAATGTACAACAAACAGTACTACCTCAACAACCACATGGAGGACAATATATGGCTTGAGATCGCCCAGCAGTTGTGATACGATGAAGATGGTGATGTAGCTGATATGCACTTGCTAATTTTATATGTTGGTCATGGAAGCATAAAAATTGGGATCTGATTAGTTTATGTATTGTGTAGATATAACGTTAGCCCCTTAGACATTCTCTGTCTGGATAGGTTTTTGTTGTGTGGAGTGGACACGGGCACTAATTAGGAGGAAACTCATTGGACCTCATTGACGAAAATGGAATACGACAACGTGGATAATTGGCACCGGACCCAGTGTGCACAGTTGGTTAGCTCAGCCTACCATAAAGACCAGAAATAGGTGGAAACAACTAGCATGGCCCTGGCAATGCTTTCAATACACTGTTATGTCTGCACGCTAAAAATGTAGTTAAAGCCAGCAGTCGGTTTGCTTAGTTTAGCCTAAAGATGGGGGGGAAACAGCTGGTCTGGCTCTGCAGCCATTTGCCAGCACATAACGTCGTTAGCGTCTAAATGAAGCATTTCTAAAGTTAACCCTTAAGACTAATTCAAAAAGGTTTGCCAGTCCTAACACAGGTGCACATACACACAAAAACACACTCCACCAATCCCTATCCAAGTCTTTACCACATGCTTGCGTCTCAGAGTCTATAGAGAGGGACCTGTCCGTCTGCCCGGCCAGAGATAAGGCTAGCGACGTCTTGCCCACGCCGTTCTGTCCCAGTAACACTATCCTCAATGCCCCGCCGTGGCTGTGGTAAGCCAACTGGGCGGCTGCTGATTGGCTGAAGGACTCATCCCGAGGCACCGCTGTGTCACTGATAGGCAACATGGCAGGCTCCTCCATGCCCGGGATCCAATCACAGTCCTCAGATACGGCCTCTTCCCTCCGCAGCTGGTGTTTGAGGGGCAGGGGTGTGCTTCCACGCCGGAGGGGGGGCGCCGTGGTGAGAAACATACTGTACTAGAATGATAAAGAGACAGAAAACAAAGAGACAGCTAGTGTAAATCTAAAAAGGAGAACAGTACTTACAGTACAAATAGTCCAAGAGGCCCAAAACAGGCTGCAGATTTACCTGTAACACTGTCTATTCTGGTAAATGTTATCACTGAAGGATGGGGGAAGGGTGTCTCCACTGTGTGTCTATGTGTGTAAAGAGGAGGGAGGTGATAACAGTGGAGGTGAGTCAGATAAGTGGCGGTGTGAGAGAAAGATGCTGATGAGGATGTAGAACATGTCAAAGGGAAACCTACGAGAGGAGGAGGGAGACAGTCGTGGGGGGTGGTGAGATGAGGGAGAAAACAGTGCCGGACGAGCTGCTGAAAGAATGACAGAAGATAAGAAGATGCTAAAAGACAGCAGGAGGACACACAGGGAGAGGTGAAGAAGAGGAAGAGGTAGAGTATGAAACACAAGGGACCAAGGAAAAGAGGCTGCAGCTGTGTGTGTAATGTAGGTGTAAGTGCTGTCAGGTGGTGGCTCTATATACTGTACCGTGTGGACATATAATGACCTCCGCATGAATTCACATGAAAATGGGTCAGAAACATAAAGTCTTGATCTCATTCCCTAGTTACTGAGAAAAAAAAAAAAAAAAGGAAAGCTGTCAGCGCAGCGTTTCTCTCTGGAACAATAGTTTTGACTGAGAAAAGTGTGTTTGTGCATGTGCATAATAGTGTGTGTTTGCAGCCACAGCAGGTCAACCACAGAAGACCCTCATCAATATTAATACAGCAATTAATCTAGCTCCAGTGGCACCCCTGGGCTTCTATGGCCCAGCGTCTGCCTGTGGCAAAGCTAAGTACAGTATCGCCGCTTAATTAAAGGGTACTGACACAATAACAGGAACACATTAGAATATAATGCAATCCGATTCAGCACCACCACAGAGAGGAAAGTCTCACAAAGGACAGTAAACTGAATGAACACGTCTCTGACACTGTGTCAACAAAAACTAGAGATTAGAAACGTCACAGAGTTTGGATTTATCTCAGGGCTGTTGTATTGAACTGCATTAGATTGTAGCTACAGGTGTACCTAATATACTGGTAACCTTGTCTCCCGTAGCATAGACATTTCATGCTTCTCCTTTGTTTTTATAACATCCTTTAAACTGGCTATTGAAAAATCAGTATAGCATAGCATTAGTTCCAATATACTGTAAATAACAGTAGAATTGTGTACTTAAGTATATCTGTAGTACAGTACAGCATATTGCAGTATAATATAGTGGAATAGAGTACAGTGCAGTGTAATTTAGTTTGTATAGTATAGTATGGTAGTGCATGGTGCACTATAGTATAGTAAGTGTAGTGTAGTGTAGTATAATACAATATAGCAAAGTATTATGTAATGTGATATAGTATTGTGTAGTATAATGTAGTATTGTGTGGTACAGTATAGTGATGTAAAGAATGTGATGTACAGATATGATATATGGAAATATGTTATAATATAGTGTAATGTAGTGTAGTATTGTACTGCATAGTGTAGCGAAGTGTAGTATAGTATTGTACAGTGTATGGCTATATACTATACTATAGTATAGTGT